>VYZX01029354.1:236981-256016 GCA_013401335.1 Brachypteracias leptosomus | reverse complement strand
ACTTATAACACTGATGGTGGCATTTGTATGACTAGAGTCAAAGGTTTAATGTTTCTTCTGTGGCACCCAATTTCCAGAGGTCTCTATATTCCGTAATATACACCAGAGCACAGCAGATTACCAGCAGATCTTTCTTATCCTTGCCAGTGAACACCTTGTCCAGTTTCCCCTGCTTCCATCCTGACTTCTCTAACCAAAGCCAGGCAAACACTGGAGCCAGTTGTGCCTACTCAAAGCTAGCAGAGGTCTATCAGCCTCCCAAAGCTATCCTTAGTCCTCCACTTTGATCACATCATCCTCCTTGCAGTTCATTTAGTTCCCCCTTCTCTAACCCACTGTGATCTTCAGCTTGTGCTTCCACCCTGTGCCAGTTGCTTCCCCTCATGTTCTGCTGAGGTGTCAACGGCTCCAAGCAACCAGTGACAGACATTTCTTCATGCCTTCACTCTTGCTGCCCATGAGAACATGGGGCTGCCTGTAAACACAAAGAAGCACTTAATTTTCCTATTTCAAAACTAACCTTAAAATTTCTCCTCTGCCATGATGCTTTAAAAAAATTGTCCATGGTTAAGCAGCTGGTGTGCCGAGACCACTGCCTACTGTGCCAGTCAATTTCCTCTTATTTTTAACACTCCCCATGCAGGACCAGCCATCTGTTTCTTGTTTTATCCTTTGATTGCAATCTTTTGGGGATGGGTTTATTTCTGTACATTTAGCACCAGCCAGACTGGGGTCAACGAACCCAGGCAGCCCCATTCAGTAGTATATAAATAAATAACACAGCTCTTTATACTGCAGTTGTGGGTACTGGCTTTATTTTCCTTTTGCCATTAGAATAGGAAGTGGTCCAAAATTTTTCATTTAGTTCTTTTTTTTTTTTTTTAATTAGAATCCAATAAATTCATAGACAACGTAATAACGATAATAATAAAAATGTTGTTTTTACAGGTAGGTAATGCAATAACACCATTTAAGAATATAATTGATTGCTGAACACCAAATATCCGCAGTGAACCCTTCTCCCCCGCATAAGAACACTGAATCCTGAAGCAACATACAATGGTTTTGTTGCTTAATTCTTAATTACCACTGAGCCAGAATACATGTGGAACTATGATTAGCTTTACAACAAAAGAAGTTAAAGTGTAGAACTGGAAAAACATGATAAAAACCAGGAGTCTTGCAAGACTGACTTCAAGTTTTCCTGAGGTACTGTCTAAAAGGGCTTGATTTTAATAGTTGCTGTGCAGTAAGACCTGCTTTGAATCAGTGGAAGATCTACAACTAGAATTACACAACTCACGTAGATGCAGACCTCTGCCTTGGTACCACCCAACTCGTTGCTAAATTGCAGGTTGCATCAAAAAGATGCCACGTTTTTCCAAACTTCAATCCTTCACTGGCACCAAGGAGGTGACTATTTTGTCCCTGCAGGTGTCTTTTCAAGCTTGTTTTATAGGTCCCTTGCCAAGCTGCTTTGCATGGTAGGGGCATGGCAGGTGGAAGATCATTTTGCAAATAGATAATAGGATTTAGGTTAGAAAAAAGTTCTTTAATATGAGAGTGGTTGATCACTTGAATGGGCTGCCCAGGGAGGTGGTGGAGGCCCCATCCCTGGAGACATTCAAGGTCAGGCTTGATGGGGCTCTGAGCAGCCTGACCTAGGTAGAGATGTCCCTGTTTATTGTAGGGGGGTTGGACTAGATGACCTTTGGAGGACCCTTCCAACCCCAAACATTCTATGATTCTATGACATAGCAGCAAAAGGTGGGAGAGGTGGCTTCAAATTTCCTTTTTGCCCAAGGAAGCTTGAATGCATTTCCCCATATGAGCTCCTTAGCTATCCAGAAACAGGTAGGTCTGTGGTGGACCTACACCAACTGAAGATATTGCATTGCTTCATGCAGAACTACAGAGCTGTACCTCCAACCCTACTCCTTTCTGCAGCAGATTTATGTGTGTTGTGCACCAGCCCTTACACTTTCCAGCCATTTGTCCAGAGCCCAGTGTATCTGCACAGGTATTGAAGTGTGGGAATGCTTACATTATAAATGTCAGAGGGGATTAAATATTTTAGTGGATATTTCTCAGAACTGAAAAGTCTTTCTCGGTCCCAACTGTATCCAGAAATACATTCTGAAACAGCAGGCTGGAAAGGAAGGATTTAAGTTTCAGAAGTTACGTGCTGAAGAGGTGGGTTTAATCATCAGAATTTTGGCCTGAGGTGAAGAATGGTGATTAATCACCTAATCACATCATTTTCTGTATCTAGTTATGCATACAATATACTTCCATTTCTAAAATGATCCTGTAGGAAAAATGGCAGAGTGGAGTTTCTGGTATAGAGAAACAAGAAAAGATAATAAAATCATTTTAAAAAGAAAGATAATAAAATTATTTAAAAAAGAAAAGAGAAAAAAATTATCCAACAAGCAAATATAGAAGAGAACAGTAAGTTGGAAAAAAAAAACAAAAGAGTGGTTAGCCTGTCATTTTATCTTACTGTCATTCTTGATTTATGAAATCCGAGGAAAAAAGTATGTTATGAAAAAAAAAAAAATCTGTCCCTTGGATATTTACTGGTATTTCAGACCACACTACGAAAGCTGCTTTATTTTAAGAATTTTCAGGAGATTATTTCTCCCATATCTCTGTTTTGAATTTGACATTCATGAAAAGGAGAAACTAGTAAAACTAACCAGATCCACACTTGCACAAAATCGTGTAACCTATCACACATCAGACCTCAAAACACAAGGGCACAATCCTGCAGGATTTTGCTCAGGGAAGTCTTTATTTCTGTGAAGAGAACCCTAGAATACCAGTACATGTTTTTTCACGATCACGACACACACAATATTTCACATCTGGAGGACTCTGGAGCAGAAGCTGGAATGTGCCAAGTTATGTGGTGCTTGCTGTTGTAGCAAATGTCTGCTAGGGATTTATAGGGGAAAATTTTGCTTTGGCAAGAGTGATAAACATGTACTAATAATACTTTTCCATCTCAAACATTCACGTTTCTATGGGTAGATGGGGACCAACAAACTTATCCATTGGTGATCTAAACCAAAACATGAGCCCAGAGGTGAAACCCGCTGTGCCAATAAATAGGTTTTCCTACCCTGAATCCACAGGTTGCAGAATAAAGGAATTAAAGCTATCATTCATTTTGGCTTGTTCCTAGCACTGCTGCATGAAAGCAATGGCTGATGAGCAGCTGCATCATCCTGGTGCAAACTCAACGAATTTGCCCCAACATAAAGACAAATCACTCCAGTTATTAAGAGAAGGGATAAGCAGTCACTAGGAGAGGAGCTGATTATTCTACCATATTATACTATCCTCTCAAATGTCTTGATTTTGTTTGATTTTTCCCCATCAAGTGCCAGAAAGAGCTGGCTGTCAACAACTCGCAGGTTCCTTTTACAAAGCTGTAGATTTTCCAAGACTGCGCACCAAACCAGAATTTGTGATGATTTACACCCACTCGTGCTGTACATGCAGATGGAAATCTGAACAATGAAACAAAGCTCGTATATATCCCTCCTTTTGTGACCTGCAACAACACTGGGCTTTATATGGAGCACCTGACAGTGGAAGATGCTTTATATGTAGTACTCTCTAAAGATTACAAAGATACTACAGACACCCCAAAAAATAAAAATTAAGGGAGAAAAAAAAAAAAAGAAACTAGAAAAATACCTGGTTCCTGACAGTAATAACCACAAGGAAATTTCTATCCATTTTCTGAAGACCAAGGTGTTTTCCCATGTGCTTCACTGACACTAAGTTTATTTCTAAACCGTGAAATTTGTGTGAGGTTTGGGCAATGGAGAAACCACACCCTATTCTTTTCTTTCCCAAATTACATATCAGTATATGCCTTATTACCTGTGGCTGGCTTACCTCTGACCAACAGTGACAGGAATAAGCAAAGAAGCAGTTCCACCTTTGCTTACGTGCACCAGACCCGACTGCCTGGAGAGGGGAGAAGCAGAGCTGAATGTTTCCCTTCAGAAAGCTCTGGGCTCTGGCTTTCGTCAATTTTCAGTCAATTCATAATATATTGATACTCAGAATGACCCTCGTTGTTGGGCTTTTCCTTCATGTGATGAATGAGTGTTGCTAAAGAATAAAGTTAAACCATAAGTTCACACAGATAAGCCTTCGAAGCTGGCTATAAATCTGAGTGGATGAGAGCTTCTTAGCCAGATGAGTGTATTCATTCAGCACATAACTAGCATAAAAGACTCAGACTTGCCCTAGGCACTTACCTGGGGCATTTCTGGGTTTCTTGGAAAGAACTAACAGCTTCTTCTGTTTACTCTATTGCAGCCTTCACAGGTATCTTACAGCACTCAGTACTTGGCATTATCACTAGTTTCTCAGCCTAGAGTGGCACTTCACACCATCTCATCTCAGGTAACACTCCTGCCTATATTATTCCAACATCCAAGAGAATCTATCTCGTATATACACCTTATGAAATAGAAAAGATATGAATTACAACTCATCTCACTTTTTTGTTTGTTTGTGGATATAAATAATTTACAGTATTATTAACACCCTTTTTATATCACTAAGAAATAGTAAAACACAAAAAACAGGTTAAATATATAGCTCCCTGTTAATGATTTGATTCGTACCTATGGGTAGGGTCATATCTTAATGCAATATAATGCAGTCTTATAGGAATGATTATGATGAGTAAATTCTATTACAGGCTACCTTAACAATTAAAGTGAGCAAAACATGTAATTCTGACCAAAAATGATGTGCAGCTCTGTGTGATTCAGACTGTAAAGCACTCACTGTTAGACTTTGTGGTATTCATCAAATAAAGTAACAATTTTTGTACCTCCCTTCCATCTGCAAACTATAAAATCGTTTAAATTATAAAATCAGGAAAATCACAATCATTAAGGCATGTGTGATGCTAGCCTAGCATTACATCTAGTACATTACATTATACACACCTATTAGACATGGAGTATAAGGCTTGTCAGTTAGCAAAGCCTGTATCCACCCATGCACCATCCGTTTTGGATGGCTGATGGATCCTGGGGTCAGCACTTCCTATATTGATATGGAGAACATGAAGCTAAGTCAAAAAGAGCTCAGATCCTGAAAAGCTCGCTATTTATGTGTTCAGATTTTGATCATTATTATACCAGCTAGGCAATAAGCTGATGCTCCTCACCTGTGCTGAATGAAGAGTTGAAAACTTATGTTTAGAGAGAAATGACCATCCCTAAGAAATCACAGTTTCCATACCTGAAATGCATTTTATACTCTGTAAGCTAGTTGGGTCACATACATATTTTGCTGTGCTTTACAAAAAAAAAAAAGAATGGTAAATCTACCGCATACCTTGAATTATTAGGAAATGCAACAACATATTTAACAGTCCCAAAAGTCTCACTTTCTCCAAAAAGGTGATGGCCCAGCCATACAACCTGTACACAAGCAAAGTCTCTCAGATCTCACTGGGTAAAATTCCTCAGTCTCCTTCTCCTTCCCTTCACTTGCAGTTCCACACGCCCACGCAATACTGGAGAAATTTGTCCGTGTGAGGAACGGTGCCAGCAGGAATCAGTCTCTGCAGCTATTCTGCAACAGGCACCACAGCCCCGCTGCACCTCCTGTGCTGGAGAGGGGTGAAAAAGCACCTTCCCTTTCCAAGATACAGGTTATCACTCAGGTTTTTTAATTATTATTATTTTTTACAGCATTTCCTCACTCTATCCCCCCTGCTTTCACTCCATCATGAGTGCTGTAAAGGAATTTTAATATATTTTTTTTCCCTTTGTATATGCTCAAAGTACTTTTGACTCTGGCTTCTTCCTATAACAATTAAGATAGTTGTTGGGTTTTTTTCCTTCCATAGCTATTTCCTTCTGTCTGACAGACTGCTGTTAATCACATGTGTAACAATAATCTGAACTATAATAAGTTTATGTGGTCTGAAAAACTGTTAGGTACCCCTCCCTTGTCCCCGTGCCTGTTACCGCAAGTTATTTTCACAGGTTGGTTTTTCGGAGGGTTGTTTGGTGGTTTGTTGTTCGGGGGTTTTTTTCATCCAAACACATCTTTAAAAAGCTGAGATTATAAAACAGAAAGGTGTTTTCACCACACTTTCATTATTTGCTGACACGGTCTACTTTCATTGAAAAAAACTCAAAGAATCAGAAGAAATTAGTAAAAAATGCATATAGGAACAAGACACATGTTGCAGGTAACGATTCCCTGATTCCTGGGCAGTATGGAAACTTGCCTGCATTGTAAATTCACGCCTTAAGCACC
The DNA here is from genome assembly GCA_013401335.1 of Brachypteracias leptosomus. NCBI lineage: Eukaryota > Metazoa > Chordata > Aves > Coraciiformes > Brachypteraciidae > Brachypteracias > Brachypteracias leptosomus. The sequence continues at coordinate 249,710 of VYZX01029354.1, read as the reverse complement.
TAATTTAACCAAAAGCCAATAGCACTTTGGTTTATAAACCATGGATTTCTTAATAGTTTCAATACTCCTATAGACCCCAACTTTGGCCCAGACCAAACAAGTCCTGATGGTTGTCATAGCACTTTTCCTCTTGTTGAAGGCCTCCACTGCAAATAATGAACTTAAATACGTGGTGGAGAAGAACTGCAATGGCTGTTCAACCTCTCCCAACCACCTGTAACCTGCAGGGACAATTTTCAAGTCTCATATTTAGGGTTTTTTTATATGCAGGGTACAGTACTTGATGAGAAGATGAAGGAAATGACCTAATCCCATTTCATGAGAGCCGTGTTTATTAAAAGACAAATTTTTCAGTAGTATCTAGACATCTAGAAGATGCACTTAGAGCAGCTTATTATTAGCAATATTGAAACATATAGAAGTAGCTCCTCCACCCCTGTGCTTCTCTCAGAGCAGGAGATGGGAACCAGCAAACATCAACAGGTAGCAAGCAGACATCAATAGACTGCTCTAGAACAAGTCATCAAGACAGGGTTATTGATCAAATGAACATCAGGAAAGCTAATGGCGAAGTCCTTCAGCAATTCTTACCCTTCCACCTTTCTTTACAGGGTTGACCAAGAGCAATACGGGGCTAAAATCTACATGACTGAGAGCGGCAAGTTCCACTTCATGAGATTTCTGCATGGGTCACTTTCAGTCAGAAACCTGAACCTACAGCTCTCTGTAGACATTCCTATTCAGTGGGTTCATTAAAATAGAAATCAAAAAAGGAAAAATGTTTGCCTCAGCTGCTTTTTTTGTCTAGCAAGGTGTAAAGGTATTATTGATCAATTTTGCCTTTTTTTTCTAAATATGTTAGGCTTCAGTAGAGGATTCCTGTGAATTAAAAGTTGGCAATTGTTCTAATCTTGGCTTCTGAAAATGTGTAATGAAATACATATTGCACAATGTGAAAAGCTACCATGCTGGAGGCAAAGAAGGGGAGGGCAACATGTTCACCATCATACTTGAACATGCTGAGCCAGATAAACACGGAAATCTTGAAACACATCATGGTTTGCTTAGGCTATCAATAGTGAGAAGTTTCATCTCTTAGAATCATAGAATGTTTTAGGCTGGAAGGCACCTCTAGAGGTCATCTCATCCAACCTTCCTAAGCAAGTAGGAACATCTCTACCTAGGGCAGGCTGCTCAGAGCCCCATCAAGCCTGACCTTGAAGGACTCCAGGGATGGGGCCTCCACCCCCTCTCTGGGCAGCCCATCCCACTGATCTATCACCCTCATGTTAAAGAACTTTTTTCTAATATCCAATCTATATCTCTCCTTTCCTAGCTTAAAACCATCACTCCTGGTCCTATCATTACAAACCCTTTTGAATAGACCTTCACCCACCTTTACGTAGGTCCCCTTCAGATACTGGAAGGTCACTATAAGGTCCTCCCAGAGCCTTCTCTTCTCCAGGCTGAACAGCCCCAACTCTCTCAGCCTGTCTTCATAGGAGAGGTGCTCCATTCCCCTGATCATTTTGGTGGCCCTCCTCTGGACACACTCCAAGATGTCCACATCTTTCTCATTAGACAAAAGTGCTGAGGGGAGCCAGAGAAACTTGTATGTTGAAGCTGGAAGAAGTAAGAGCTTTCTCACAGATGTAATGACCCGTTCTCACAAATTAAGGACCCTCTTTTAGGAATATGACTTCCAGTACAAGATGGAACCAAAGCAGCACCTTTTCTTCTAGGAAGGGCTTGTCTTGCCAAAATTTATGGCTTATAGTAGAGCAATATTCAATAGTAATGGCATTACTATAGTTTGTGACTATAGTAGTTTTTATATTGAGGCTGGAGATAGTTTTCCCACAATCCGTTGGTAGAGAAGATTTCCTCCATCAGACGTCATTTTACTGAGAAAGGTTGATTCCTTTTCCCTACTACCATTACAGAGTGCAATGGTTATTAGTTACACTTATCTCCCAGGCCTCTAAATTCCTATAAAGAAACAAACTAGTCTAATTTGCTTTTCTAGTGCTCTGCTATCAAACATCACCATGTTTTTGCAAATTAAGTCAAGTCAATGTGAAACACTCGGCATTTTAAGCCAAAAAGCTCAAAGCTAAACTTTTTCCCTTTAAAAAAGGCTTAAAAAACCCCCAATCTGCAAATTAGCTTTTACCCACCAAAAAAGCTGTGCATTAATGAAAATCCTGGCCATTCCCAGTCTTTAAAACTATTTAAAATGACTGTAGCAGGGGTATTATCCCATGTACTGTGCCAAATGTAAGTAGCTATATTCCACCCACCTAAGTTCTTTCTTTAGTTTAATTGAATGGTTGAATTGAAGTGTTTTCATTTCCTGCACTAAAATGGTGTGCAACATCCCAGCTCAGATTTATCCACCTTCTTTCAATCAGCAATATGTTTCCGTGGAAATGTAAACCATTCCATTATGTATATGAACTCATTTGTGATCTCACATGCTAGGAGACACTGATAACACACGTTATTTAGTCTGGATTTAACACAGCTAGTTGGATCATCTGCTGGGGTGCCCACCGATGCTCCGACTGACTCCCGCAAATGAGCCTACTTGAGTTAGCTGTAATAAAGAAACCTTCAAGCCTTGTACCATCGCTTCACTCATTTAACAGCCAAGTGAATCAAACAGATACAGAGACTATTGAAGAGGCTTGAGTGGAGAAGTGGGAGAGCCAGGATTGCTCTTGCCAGGCTTTGCCTGCCAAAAACATTAGGAAGCTTTCTCTATATCTAATATTAGACAGCAGAACTGGACCTCTAGCTACTGTCTCCAGAAATGCACTCAGCAGGATTGAATATGTCTCCACATGAGATGACATGAGAGTACATATGTCGTGCCAGGCTATCACTAAGCTTTAGGTGGGTTATCAGAGATGATGCCAGAGGGGGGACGCTGCCGAAAGCAATGCCTTTGCCCATAGAAGAAGAAGGGATGTTACTCCAACAAGGCATAGCCTACAATGCCACCACGATTTTGAAGAGGCCCCTTCAATGTTACAGGGGCCTTTGGGCATGTGGGGGAAGGAAGGCTAAGACAATGGCTCATTATAACAAATTCTCTCCAGTGTATACCAAAAAAAATAGTTTCTAATTAAAAATTATGCCAACTACAGAGAGAATGATCTGAAAATAACTCTTACTTCTTTTACTAACTCTCCCCCTCCCCATTTTTTCAAGTTTCTTGGCTTTAAGACTTTCCACACTCCTCTCCCTGCTTCCCCCTCTCCCACCTCTCACCTCCTCCCCCTCCAATCTGGCTTCCCCGCCTCCCTTGGCAGGCTCTTTAGCTTTAATTCAATAGTTAAAAGGCTGAATCAAAAGTTGTATAATCCGTTTGAACCAACTTTTATTCCTCATCAGAAAAGGAGCAGAGGCTAAGGACAGCCCAGCTGTGATTTCGAACCCGTGGCAGTGAGCACAGCATTTTCCCCTTGCCATGAATGTTTTATTTTCCTGGTGAAAAATGGTACCTGCACAATCAGGTGCAGCAACAGGGTGTCTCAGTGACATGTATGAAACAGCACAGGAATAATCCCCTGGCCCTTCTCATCTGAGACATTTCATCACTGCAGTCCTGTGAAACCCAAAAACTGCTTTAGGTTTAGTGGAAGGCAAATTTCAAGGAGACAAGGTCTGAATGAGGCAGGAAAAAGGAGGCAAAGAGACAGGGGAAGGAGTGATAGAAGTATGAAAAAGGGGAGAAAAACTGCCTAGTTTTATTCTTCTTGTCAAAAGAAGCTCAATTTCAGCTGAAATAGGCAGAGAATGTGAAAAGTCTCCTGTATAGTGGAGGCCAGAAGATGCCTTGATTAGCCTAATGAAAAAAGGCTGGTATCTGATATGACTTCTATGTCTAATTACTAAGAATGAGCACCAGCAAAGAAGAAAATAGCTGAATGCTAATAGATAATATTAATACAAAACCAAGTATGAGCTGACTACAAATGCTTTTTGGACTGCAAATAAGGAGTTATGGCATTAAAGTTGTGAACAGGGTTGTGAGAAGAAGGGTCTGTGACTTTCAAGGTGCAGGTTGGTAGGAGTTAACAGAGATAGGCAATGTCTTCACCACAGGGGACCAGACCAAATGGATGTGCAGAACAACAATGAAGGGAAAGAAAGGGCTCCAGGGGCAGGAAACAAATGGCTCTCAGTTTCTGGCAGCCTCACAAGCACCTTGGATGCATTGTCTTCTGTTGGCCAGCTTCAACACCCCAAAATAATACACCACAATGTGCTGAGACCAGTAGCAGAGTCTCTAGAGCCCCGTTACCATTGAGGCCTGGGCCAGCTGCAGCCTTGTCACTGGAGGATCACTACCTGGTCTTGTTCAGGAGTTGGGTATTTGGGTATGATGAGGTTCAGCTGCCAGGACGATGCCAATGGGAATCAACAAGTGGTGGGAGACCAACTCCTGAAGGTGGTGGAAATGCCTAGGATGTCATTGTGGGTTGATTTCTGGTGTCCTGGTTATAAACCAATATTAAAGATTTTTCATAGAAAAAGGGAGAGAGGTTTTATTTACCTGGAAGACTTGTGCTGGCTTTAGTTTAAAAAAAAATGGAAAAAAGAAAAATATCATCTTTCCCTATACAACTGTTAAGAGGAACAAAAACACTACACAAAGATTTTTCAGCATATTGTGGAGAGCAGAGACAAGCTGATTTTTCTCAAAGGCCAGCATTGCACCATTCTAGTCTGGTTTAACCTAATTAACCCTGTCTGTAAAACTCTTCAATTCACTCAGAGATTTTCTCTTACAAAAAAGAAGTCACCCATTATATATCTTTGAGCCCAGGTAATGGTGTCTCTAAACTATTTCATTTAAGGTAAATGGTAAAATTAGAAATCTAGATTATACGAATTTATTCTGGCTGTCCTTGGGTTTTTTCCCAGCTATTTGAGGGTTTAAAAATAAACCAGCCATACCGCATTGCTTGAGAAAAAAAAAATCTTAGATCTCAGATATAACTTATAATGGGTAATTTTTTATTTTTTTTTTTAAATTAATCCTAGGATTTTAAAACCTGCAAGAACATATGGGAACTGCACACACATCTCCACATGCACTGAAGCCTGACACTTGCAGAGGGGATGAATTTGGGCTGTAAGGGAGTCCATAAGGACCTTCCACCTTCTAAGAAATGGTGCACACACCACAGCAGCAGTACCACACCTCTCCCACATCCTCACCACACACAGCCACATGTGCTTTGCATCCAAATTATATAAATTACACTTAATTTACAATAAGGCTAAACAACTTACCAAGTTGCCATCAGGATGACAACTATTGCCCATTCAGCTATTTCTTATCTTTGTATCTGTAATCTTTTGCCAATCCATCCTTACTGTATGTAGTGGCAAAATACAAAATATTTAGTTCTTTGTGATCTGGGGAAAAAGAAAACCAACAAACTACAGTGATTCAGAAAACACCTCTGATTTCAGTAGTGACCATCACCCAAAAAACAATATTACCTCATTTAAGGCAGCTGCTTAGGACACTATTTCTAATTTTTTCAATCATTTTTCCCCTGATTTGTTCTTAAACATATTTAAAACCAAGATTTTCTTTCCATTTTTAATTACTTAGNTGCTATTTGACTAGCAGAGTCATTCAGGTTGTCTGGGAAGTCTCCTGCAAAAAAAAAAAAAAAAAAAAAAGAAAGTGAAGACTTTGACTATATGCTGATATTACAAGGGGTTTTTTTTTTGAAAAGAAAAAAAAAGCAGAGATAAAAGTTACATTCCTTTCATCTCCTACAGTTCCTTCTCACACGTTGTCAACTCCCCTTGCGCACGCACGTCCACCCTACACACAGTGAGTGCATATGGGACCTTGGAGTAGCTGCAGGATAAGTGCAGCATTAGCTCAGTGTGGTAGCTTTGATATGTGACACTCTGCAGGGCTGCCAGCAGAGTGACAGGCTCCTTACCCTAATGCAAAGACTATTCTTCATCTATTCAGTTCATTCCTAATAGTCTTATATTGTCATTAGTGGCATGGAGCAGATTGTGCGTCGTGATGGAAAGCCACGTTCCCTGAGGAGTAGGTCTTGCCTTTGAGTGCCAGTTCTGAAGCATTCGACAGTTTTTATCAGATGAAAACGAGGGTCAAATGCAATCAAATGGAAAGAAGGGGAAACAAACAGGCCAAAATAAAATGAGGAGATAAGCTAAAAGTCATGTTTCTACTACATTGCTTCCGAAGGGAAGAACTTGATTTTTGTAGGAAGCTATTTTTCTTATCCTCAAAGTTAGGACTTTATCTTTGAATGTACAAAGAATATTGCACTTTGAATTCAAATATACAGATTGCAGCAGCTGAGCATTAACTGCTGTCTCCTGAAAATCTCATTGAATGGGTTGGATTGGAAGAGAACTTAAAGATCATCTAGTTCTAGCCCCATTGCCATGGCAGGGACACCTCTCACTAGACCAGGTTGCTCAAAACCCCATCCAATCTGGCCTTGAACACATCCAGTGCTGGATCATCCACAGCTTCCCTGGGCAACCTGTGCCAGTGTCTCACCACCCTCATAGGGTGCAAATTCAATCGAATGAATTGCAATTAAATTGCGAATTCATTGCAATGTAGTGTTCCATGAAGCAGATGTGGTGCATCTAAGCCTATAAACTCTGCTAAATCTGGATTCCAGAAGACCATGAGAAACACCTCGGAAGATAAAGAAGTTCTGAGTGTTCATGACCCAGTTCTGGTACCATCATCCAACATAAGTAGAACTTTCGTTTGAGTGGGTTTGCAAATTCAAGGAGAGAATTTGTCAAGTGCATTCTAGCTGAAGGTTACAGGACCACTGTGCTAGGTGCTAGAGAAATAAGCCATCTGGAAGGTTTATAGCGCAGAGAGACCAAATATGACAGAGAAGTAACTTGCCTCTAGTGATGTAGTAATTTGGTGGTAGAGCCAAGAACAAAGCAAAGGTCTCCAATCCTAGTCTAGCAGTTCCCTCCTTCCCACTCCGTCCCCCACCATGATATCACTGCACTTATAAGGATTAATTTTTAAGACTCTATTACCTGTAAGTGTGGGAACATTTTGTGTGGAGGAGTGCTGGTAAAAGGCTATTTAAAAGAACAAAAATACCATATGTTTCCTGGATTAATTTTGAAGCCTCATTAAGGTCAACATAAAAGACTAAGATATACTTGTGATTTGGCATGTACTTTCACTTGATCAGGGAGGGATGCTATTTTTGTAAAAAAAGTTGCTAATTTAACCCAGTCCAGAATAAACTTGTGTGTAAATATCCTGAGCTGAAATAGTGCTGTACCTTGGGAGCAAACACCCTGAGTAGATCCTGCCCCCTGAGTTTACTAATCTGGAATACTAACAGCACTTCACTGAGGAGCACAACGGAGTTGTTCATATTCTCCAGCATCATCTAAGCAGTTCCATTTGGGTGTCCAAAGAAGGCAACAAAGATGGGGAAGGGTCTAGAGCACAAGTGCGGTGAGGAGCAGCTGAGGGAGCTGGGGGGGTTGAGCCTGGAGAAAAGGAGGCTCAGGGGAGACCTTCTTACTCTCGACAGCTCCCTGCAAGGAGGTTGGAGCCAGGTGGGGTCAGGCTCTTCTCCCAAGGAGTACAACAAGAGGAAACAGCTTCAGCTTGTGCCAGGGAAGGTTTAGGTTGGAGATGAGGAACAATTTCTTCCCTGCAAGGGTTGTGAAGGGCTGTCCCAGGCTGCCCAGGGCAGTGGTGGAGTCTCATCCCTGTAGGGGTTTCCAAGCCATGGAGATGTGGTGCTGAGGGACATGGGTCAGTGGTAACCTGGCAGTGCTGGGGAAATGGTTGGACTTAATGATCTTAAAGGCCTTTTTTGACCCATGTGATTCTATGATTCTAAACCAGCAGCCAGCTCTATGAACTGGTCATTTAAAACTAAGACAGAAGCTGTGCCTCTGAATGAGAGAGGCTCTGTAGGGGTGATAAACCTTGTGCCTGTTAACAGTAGATTGTACATTAAATGAGACTACCACACTCAAATATTCTCATTTTATTCTAACGGCAGCTATAAAAAAATATGAGAAGCAAAGACTGAGATTCTGCCCTGAAATATTCCAGAAACACCAAACTTAGTCCCAATATCCATGAAAAGAAAAAAAAAAGTAGCAATATATTAATTATATCCATGTAAAACCTAAATGCATAATTTTACTCCAATATTGGTTCTGTAAATAGAATAGTATTGATCTCAGTGAACACATACTAAATTTATTCAGTCTGGAAAAAGAAAATATTTACTTTCAAACTGCCAACCAAAACCCTAATGCTCCGTTCTGGAAGCTCTGACATTTGTTTTCATGTTAACAAAGCATTTTTTATTCTCGTGACCTATCAGTGGAAAAAAAAACTCTGAAAAATCAGAATTTCTAATCTGACGGGGTGCATTTCTTTTCACAAGCTTATGCCAAAACTAACAGTGTTCATTATTTGAAGACCAGATTTTGCAGAAGTTTAATTTAATCCTACATATCACAGAACCTTGTTTAATACTGGAGAGATAGGTGAGGATGGACAGACCTGGTCAGACTGCAAGTATTTCTTTAACACTATTCACTGAAAACTTGTCTTAATATTTTAGTCTTTAATAGTCTGTTGAGAACCACTGATCTGAATTTCAATTCTTCTTTAAAATGTAGGCTTCCAAGGTAATAATCACAATAGTAAAGGACAAAGGTTGGAGGGTGATGAAAATTAATTGCATATAATAGAAAGGAGGTAGACTGGCAAAATTTTAAATACAACTGTTCAACACTTTCAGCTTTCAAGTTTATACATCTATTTACATTTATTTTTTTATGAACACCTTTCCTTTAACAAAAAAAATAATCATGCAAATCCTGTTTTTTAGATCTAAACCAGACTTTACTTTCACTTTAAAGAATGTTGAGTGACAAAAGCCTTTAAATTAAAACAGACCATCCAGTAACAAAGGTGAAACTTCCCCAAGGAGCACCTAGATTTTGAACATTATTTAGACCACCACTCTTTACTTCTAAACTTCTCCATATTTTTCCACCTAATTACTTCAACTGACATTAATCTGGGATAATTCCATTTGCTGCCAGAATTTGTACCCACATGTCAAAGCTATCCTGCTTTAGTCACAGCAGAATAATTCATGCCACTCTAAGACGTTCAGGTGAAATTCACTGTGTAGGTGAATCCCACTTACACCCAAAAAAGAAGGTCTGAACATTGACAGCCCCTCAGGAAACCACTTCAACAGGACAACCCCGTTGACTACATGCTCTAATCTATTAGATCTCTCAGAAGTCCCCTAAGGTGCAATTCAGAGTGCATCAAGACACATGCTGTGGAGGCATCTTAACCAGCCGGTAGGAAAAATATAGCTATGTGCATAAGGTTTAATTTAAAACATCTGAATATGGCAGCATCAAGCCAGTAAGTGACAGCTGGGTGGTTTTCACCATCAGAAATGTAATAGCAGCAGGAGCTGTGGGGGTTCAACCCTACCAAGCAAGTTTTCCTTGCTGCAGTTTAAATGTTTACTTTTCTTTGCATGGGGAAAACTTGTGACCCTTCCCACTGCAAAACTAATGTCTTATTAAACCCTTTGCCACCATAATCTCCTTCAAAGCTGCATAAGCCAAACTCATTCAGTCTTCTCTAGCAGGTCATATTTTCTGGATCTCCAGTCAGTCTCTCTGCAAACAGTCGTAGTGAAAGCCATGAATCCAGACTTTCTCTGAGGAAGACATGAATAATTGGACTTTCCTTCAACTATGATGTCATCAGCTGGAATAGAATGGTTTCCTCATCTCTTATAGACAAGCTTTGTTTCAGTATAGATTTGCCTTTTTTGCATTTTTTTTTCCATAACGGGATAATTCAGGCAATTCTTTCCATCTGTGACTGACCCCACAACCCTCTATCTCATTCCCTTCAGACAGAAGGCATGTACAGATATTTAATCTTGCCTAGCACAGGTATTTGCACTTCTTCTTGTTGAATTGCATCAACAAGAACCTTGACGATGCAAATTTGCCAAAACTCTTTTAACTTCTGCACCCCAGGCTCCAGGACTCCTCCAACCTCCCACGCCATGTGCAACACTAATGAACACAACATGTGGTCATCCAGGATTTCAAGAGTTTTCATTAATACCAGATCAAGAGCGATCCTTACAGACCCTCATTTTGACAGAAAGCCGTTGATAACCACTTTGAGTGTCATTTTGCAAATAGATTTTTACTTTCTGCCCGGTGCTTTAGTTTAAATCAATTGTAAGGAAGTGTCAAAAGCCTCACTATGCTCACGATGTACATCTACAATAATTAATGTGTCTCTTAGTCACCCTTCTCTAGCCAGAGAGCTGGCTACCTTATTATGGAACAAGTGTGGACAAAAAGCCTACTTCCAGACTATTTGTTAAATTAGAAACCTGAAATTAAAAAACAGTAAAACTGAAGAAAAAAGGAGTTTTAGAGAGAAAAAAAATTAATTTCCAATAGGCACACAGTCTTTCTGCACTAAGAATGACTGGGTTCTCTGCAATTTTGAAGAACCAGAAAAGTGCTGATAACGCCACCATGAGAAGGAATATGCAAAAGAAACACTCAAAATGCACATGAATTTGTACAGAACAGAGAAAAAAGAGCAGGAGGGTTTCTAATTGAGCATGTTCCAACAAATGTAGGACAAGCTCATGGTAATGGGAGGTTGGCAGGAGGGAAAAGAGAGGTGAGCAAACAATTTAAATGCCATACATCAAAGAAAGGCAAAACACACTACCACAGCATGAACAGGCAATGCCTCACAGGAATGCTTATTTCTCTATATGTACCTAAGACAATGAATAAATACACAAAGAACAGAACAATAATCATTTCAGCACTAAAAAACAAAGAGAAAAAAGAACAAAAGCACAACACACCTTGTAGCAGTCTGATGACCTAATCAGTCAGTACAGTAGGAAAAAAAAAAAAAATAGAGATTAATCAGCACAAAACTGCTAAAAGTATAAACAAAGAAAATGTATCTTTAAAGCACAATTAACACCTATTTGAGCCTTGCTTTCAAATTTCTTTTTTGATGAAAGGTAAGGAACATGAGGCGAGGCCTAATTACCTGTTCTTTGTAGGCAAATCCCAAAGCCATTACCCAGTCTTGTTGGACTTAATCTACATCGTTCTTTAAGAGAGTGGCTGAGAATATTGTGTGTGTCCCATCCATTGTGTGTGTCCGGCAGAATGGGGATCTCTGGGCAAGCTTAGCCCTTGGATACATGGGAGGATGTCCTATAGACATGTGGGGGATGCTCAGAGGCTCTCTCCATGAAGAGCAGGCACAGTCTTGACCATATCTTCACTGCAGTGAACAGCAAGACCACCATGAACTTTTTTCCCCAGAACCCACAGTTTTTTGCTCTCCAATGTAATCCCCTCTACGTTAATGCTCTTGTGGATCTTAATGCTCTTGGGTCATTGACCTGTAATTTATGCAAGAAAGTCTTTACAATTCTCTGGAGCTATATAAATAATTGACAGCAATTAATTATTATTATACCTGCCCAAAAAGTGAAGACAGTGATCTATCACCAGAAGTGGAAAATTACTACAGGCTATACTTCACCCAAGCTCCCCCACCAGATATGTTCTCACTTTCTTCCTGCTGCCTCGCTTTTCCTTTGTGATATAGGTATTAAATGGTACCTTTGGCACCAAAAATTTTCACAGATTTTCACAGGCACCACCAGTAACTACGCTGCCCTGTCACTATGGTGGTGTTCAGGACCTCTGCTTTTAACACTAAGCAAAGCTGGAATGATGCTTCTTATTCAACCTATGAGGAGCATCAAGTCTGAAGACACCACAACATCTCGTCTTCCTTCTCACCACTCCACACTAGCCATTTTTAAAGTAGATGACAAAATGCAGTCCCTTTGCAGCAAGAACTTTTTTCTGTGTTTCCATAGTCTAATGTAAGGAGATGCTGCCCTACAACTAGGGCCCCAAAGACCTTGTTATTACAAATGGCTGTGATTTAGCAACAGGAGACAGAGACACAAGCACCCTAAGGCTGCATTGTCATCTGTCACTCTCCACGTCTGCTTGCCAGCACCTTTGCAGTCATCCAGGACTCAGCCAAGTGGAACTCACAGGGAAATTTCAGATGGTGCTTTGTGCTTTGCACAGCAACTTGTTCCTGGAGCTTTGCACACAATGGGTTTTATCTGCCATTTTCTGCTGCAACAACATGATGCAAGCCATACTTGGCTAGAACAAGAGATGAGCTGTTGTTATAAAAACCCAACACTGTGTGCTGCAAGAATAAAGCAGCATCTATAGGTAGTCCAAATCTCAATTTTGAGGAGCCTCTTGACGTTCTACTCAACTCCTGACCAGCCAGATCTTGTAAGTATAGGTATGGCTGGCATGCCTTGCACAGGGCAACCGAAGCTTATGGTAGACCAACTCCAAGTTTCCTTAGTAATTTAGAAAAAAATCAAGTGTATTCTCATCACTAATACACCAGAAGAAAAACCTTCTGGACTATTTTCCATACGTTAATTTTCTGAAGTGCTTGCAATCCTTCAATACTAAAGACTAACAAAAGATAGACACAAAGTTATTTTAATTGCTATGAATGCAGCAAAAAGCCCTTTGATTTCTTTGAGGGTTGGGTGTTTCTTTTTTTTTTTT
>VYZX01029354.1:209221-236974 GCA_013401335.1 Brachypteracias leptosomus | reverse complement strand
AATACACTTTTTTTTTTTTTTTTTTTTTTTTTGTTAAGCAAAATTTCTGCGTTGGTGTAAGGCAGATTTTCCAGGCTTCAACAAACCAGATGGCCATCCAAAAATGCGATATGAAATTTTTATAGGAAGCTAAGAGCTGAACCCATCTAAGGGAGAGATTTTTCAGAGATTCCAAACTTTTAAAAATAAATATTACCGCAAGATCTTGTGCATCTACATTTGAACTGTAACGAGTAAATAAATAGCCACAGTGATAATTACCTAAATTCTATATTTAGAAGGAACAGAACACGTGCAATAAACAATAGCACATTGTGATATTAATGAAGCGCTCGCTTCCTCTAAATGTAGAAATTCAGCAATTATCACCAGAATTGGCATGTATAAAGGTGCCGGTGACAATTTTAAAAAGGCATATTGCTTATCTGATAGACCAGAATGCATGCTTTGGACCTGATGCATTCTGTTATGAAGCATTCAGTGACACAGTCCCACACTGAGCCAAGCTTATGCTCGGCACAGCGACGGCTCTGGTGGAGAGGAAGAGGTGATTGCAAGCCTTCCTTCTGCTTGCCCCAACTTTGCGTTGGCTGGAGGCCAACTCAGCCATCAGCACAAATTAGAGCTGCTATAAAGATGTTCTACTTTACACCAGCAGGTTTGGACCCCTGAGGAGCGCACCACTCAGACATCAGAGCATGATTGAACTTCAGACCTTTCCCATCAAACCTCTGCCAGGCTCCTTCCCTGCTAAAAGGTGCCTCCTTTATGCTCTCAGGCTTTTCACCCCGTGCATTTAGAGCCTGTCAGGAAAACAGACAGGGCTGGCCACACCAAGCTGAAAAGTCTCTGAGTCACAGGAGATGCCCTCTTAAGCTTTAAGGTCACTTTTGGTAATGCTGCTTTGCAGCCAAAGACCTGGTCTGGAGACCTTGCCAAAGAAATATCTCCCAGCAGCTTATTTTTTCAGACCTGTCCCCATGCACACACAGAGCCAAGCTGCTCTGCTGCCAGCACACCACGCTGTGCCTCTCCAGCCTGCCTTCGTGTCCTTAACTCCTTCCAACTTTCCTTCCTGGGTGAAAAATACCCCACTTCCATTTCTCATTAGCCTTCTCCCTGCAGCCTGGTTTACTGTGACCCTATTCTAATTCTAACAAAGTTAGCAGGATGTGGGAAGGTGATAATTTACCACCTGGCTGACTGCAGGGTCTGAGTTTTAGCTTCCCACCCCACTACGTGCCAAGCAAAGTTAGTCACAGGGCAGAGGACTCAGGCAGTGGATGAAGTCTTCTCTCATCCTCTGAGCAAGGAAGGCTTCATACTCATCTCTCTACTTTGCAGCATCCTCACACTGCTGAGCTGCTAGGACAAATTTCCTTAAAGGGCTCTAACTGGCCAAGGAATTTGTGGCACAGAGTGTTACAGTCCAGTGGTCAGAAAGCTCTCCTTGTGCTTGGGAACTTGGCACAGGGTGTATGAGAAAATTAATTACTGAAGGGGTATGGTAGCTATGTTTCCAAATTACATAATTCAGCTCTTGGGTTCATTCACCAGCATTCAGAATGTGTTTATTCTGCAATATAGATATAATTTCTCACCGTGGCTCTGCTCCTGAAAGATGGACACCTCCTCCAGCATCACTGCAAGAGATCCACACATCCCCTGCACTCACACAGCTGGGAACGAGGACCATCTATGGTCCTGATGGAGAACGTCAGGAGTCGGTCATGCTTCTTCACACTCGTAAGATTGACTTCATCTCTGCCTCAGGAAGCATCACCAGAAGTTGACTCACAGGGCTGCAGAAACGTTTCACACGCAGGGGCTCCCAGTCTGTGAGGAGGTGACAATCATCACACACCGCCCAGGTGGGAAGGAAACTGTTGCATACATTGGGGTGTTACAGCAATGAACAACATCAAGGGGAGAAGATAACATACAATGAAGAATTCATACGCCAGCCGTGCCAAAAAAAGAGATGACTAAAATGACTGCAGGTCGTGCTTTCCATCTCCGAGAGGTAATGTTGCTTGAGGACTCAGGGTGCAGGTAGCTCTCCATAGGTATCTCCAGAGGCACCCTAACCAGCTTTTTAGAAACAGTAGTTGCACTTTTTCTACAGAAACCTTCAGAGATGGTAACGTGTCTGACTATATCCATATCACTGAGACTTTAGATCTAAATCTAAATCTATAAATAAAATCTAGATCTAAATCTAACTATTTGTTGTCATAAACTGCTCACAACAACTGATCCCATAGAATAAGCATTCAGAAGAAGCTTTCAAGCTTGGTAACCTGTTTCACTCAGCAGTTGTGCTGCCTCTGACATCTGATGGTAGCATCATCACACATTGTCCCTCTCCATAAAGGGCCAAAGGCTTGAGGTTGAAATAATTGCCATGAGGACATGACAGATGCCACCTCTCAGGCACCTAACCCCTGGATGGCTTTCTGATTTGGCACAAAACTATACTAACACAGGCCTGGGAGGTCTTACCGTGACAGCCACAGAGGAACCACTCCTCGCATGCTAGGATGGGTCCTTCCACCTGCTCCTAAATGAATTCTGAGGTCTCTTTTCCTACCAGTTATACGAACTCCTAAAAATCACGTGTTGTGACATCCTAGTCAAACAACCTGATATACACGGGAATTACTGTCTCAGAAAACCTCCCCTGTGCTGGGTTGAACCCATAAAATTTTAAAGAGGCAGATATTTCAGGTCTCAATGTTTTTGAGATGTGCTGAATCCATGTAGGGACCGCTAAGCAAGCTTGTGATCCAACCACTCGCAAGATGCTCTTTGCTCACGCAAGCTCTTGTTGTGTTTTCCACTCAGCAGCCCGATGACTGTCTACAAAAACATGTAGTTTATAAATGAGCACACCAACTGGTTCTCAACACGGAGCAGAACAATCAGGCGGTGGAATGCGCTGGGAATTTCCCCGTTCTGCGCCTTTTGTTCCAAGGCTGCTAATGTGTTTTCCATGAGAATTTCTTCTGCAATGGAAAAAAATAAACATGTCCCCGAATGTTAGGCAAACAATTTATTTATTATTAGAATGAAAGGCAGAAAGGGGAGTTTAGCAGAAATTTAAACAGAGATTTGTTCTGTGGGCTAAATATTTTTGAAACACAGAAATGTGTTTCAACAATAGTCATATTTGATAAGAAATGCCACTTCAAGGCCTCACAGCCAAACTCTTCTGAACTGACATTCAAAGCAACTGAACTAATCTGGAACGATGTTGTGTACGTGCACAAAATTGCAGAATCAAGTCTCTATTACTGGCTATGAGACTGCATCATCTTAGGGTGTAGGTCTTTTCATGTCCAAAGTCACTGTTCCTATGAAGATGAGTCATAGAGATAGGTAGAGACAAGGTAGATTGGAAATTAGGAAGAAGTTCTTTACTGAAAGAGTGGTCAGGTACTGGAACAGGCTGCCCAGAGTGGTGGTGGAGTCACCATCCCTGGAAGGGTTCAAAAACCGAGTAGACATGGAGCTTTGAGACATGATCTAGGGGTCAGGGAGATGTTGGACAAAGGTTGGACTTGACGATCCTAGAGGTCTTTTCCAACCTAAATGATTCTATGGTTCTATAAAAAGAACATCACCTGTCCAAGCATGGAAAGCTACATTTAGCATGCTATCTGCCATGAACACATTGGTGTTGCCCCTCTGAGGTCATCCAGTTGATGGATGGCCTCAAAAGTTGAGGTAACTAGCTCTGGAGCAAACTCCTGAAGCACCTCTCCAAGAATTTTCTGGGTGTAGCTGTTGTCCAGCATCCCGCCTCTGAAAATGAAACAGAGGAGATAAATAGGGAAAAAAAAGGAGAACTGATGAAGAAAACGGAGTAATTATGTTGCTGAGATGAAATGAGGGGAGAAGAAATGTGAGACAAAAAAGAAGAAACGGGAAGAAACACAAGCAGAGGAGAAGGATGGGTAAGTGCAAAGCAAAAATGTAGTCAGGAGAAACTCTGCTGCTGAAGTCCAACTGTTCCATGTGTTTTTCAAAACAACCCTCTCGTAGCAGATAATCCATGACATTTGTCTCTTAATCCTCTCAACATGCTCAAGCAGCACCACAGCCTATTGACTGAAATGCTGCAGCATTGACCGTAATTACAATACCAACATCCTGCTACCTACAGCAGCCATAGACTATGCAGAATAAATTCCTCACACATGAAAACATGCTCAGGAGCACTGAGTTTAGAACAGCAATAGCTCTATGGACATGCTATAGATTTATACGTAGCTTTCCAACCAAAATCTTTCCTGCAAGGAGGGCATAGCTGAGGGCTACGTAACATCTTTTAGCCTTTTCTCAGTATTTGTGAAGTAGTTTTTTCCTCTGGCTGTTTTCCTAAGGCACAATCTGTTTTTAGGCTATATAAACAACAACATTTTTTGCCTTTTTGTTTGGGGGGAAGCAGGACTTGTGGTGGCTGAAAGGGCAGCTGAGGTGAGCATGATTGGTCCCGTCTCTTCTGTGGTGGCATTGTGGTTTTGCTACAGGGACCAGCCAAATGAAATAATTGTGTGTCTTAATAAAGACAGCCCTGTGTAATGCTCACTGTGAACATGTGTACTGGCCTTATGAGTAAGAATAAAAGGGGTGTACACTGCCCATAATTGATTTTCTTGTGCAGCTATCCGCACTCCCCTGTACCCCAACCACATTTCCTTCTGTAGCAACCGTACGTCTTGTAGATGTTTATCATGTGGATTCAGCAAACCTATACACAGCCGAATTCTTGTGCAAAACCTGATTTATGGCCACTGAATTAATTTTTAATGAACCCCTTCCCAAAATACCAACAGCGTGTTTTGATTTCCAAGAGCAGTTTAACAGTGAAAAAAAAAAAACAGAGAGACAGAGAAAGAAAAAAAAGCCCCTTCTTGCTCCTTGGCTTAGGAATGCTACAAAAGCTGCATTTTCCTCCAACTTTGGATGTTACAGCTCGCAGCATCAGCTTGCACTGGTATACAAAAAAGGGTACCTGTATGTTTAGCACAGTTACAGCCTCAGAAAAATCTCTCCATCTTTCCTGCTGCAGGGGAGACACCGAGGTTTGGAGGGTGAAAGGATAAGAGAGGTACAATTAAGGAGTCAGTGGCTAATATCTCAAACTGCTGCCTTGCAAGGGGAGTAACCTGTCAAGGGCTGGAGAGGCTAGTTATTCTCCAATACATAAGGTCACAAAAATATCACCCAGCATTTTAAATTATACTTAAATAGTGTAGCAAATGCTGAGCAGCAGTTCTTCTCTCCTGCCTTGTGATGCTAATGGTCACACAGTCATGAATAGTACCCTCAGGTTCAATCAGGATTTTGCATGCTTGATAGCACGTGGGCTTAAAAGCCTGCTTTCTCCCCAGGGAGCCAAAATATAGATGAAGACTTGAGTTAATCAGAGTTTTCCCCATCAAAGCTGATAGGAAAAAAATCAACTATTTCTTTTTCTTGTGTTTCTCAGGTAAGGCATGTAGAGTATTGCTAGGTTTCAGAAAAAAAAAAAAAGAGGTTCTTAGAAAAAAACCACTGTAATTCCACTGGTTATATTATCAGTGCATAATGCAAAATTCAGCTTGGTTACACCATCTCCCAGGAAAATTAAAAGCAGTTTAACTACTTGGTCCTGAAAAGGAAGGACCTTCTTCCTCCACCTCTGCCCCTGTTCTGCTAACACTGCCTTGACCTTCTTGTGCTGTATCTGAGCAAATTCACCTCACTAAAGTTGCAGAAAGTTACTCTTCTGCATTTTGACAGCCTGGGGAGTCCAACAGGTCCCTGGGATGAGATGACACCGGGGAGAGCAGGAGCAGTTATCTCCAAGCAGGGGAGGTTCTTTCAGCAGCAGTAAAGTATCCAAGCTCAGCACCTCCTCCCTCATCTGGCCATTTCATGACTTTTCCACTCCCCCCCAAAAAATAATCAGAGGTTTTCCTTTGTTTTTTCCAGAAGTATTTCCACAGGTGGACAATCTGTTTACACAAGCTGTCAAGAGGACTGCTGTCCTCACCCACAAAAGGGCTTCTCACAGCAGAGAGAAGTGCCCACTGATGACTTTGAAGTGAGGGAGGGAACTGAAACCATCTGAACTTCCCAAGTCCTTTCACTAACTAAATCTTTGCTAAACCCTGGATCATCCTGGCTGACTGCTGAGGTTCCAGAAGTTCATGGGCTAGTAGAGACATCCCTGTGGAGAAGGTCTATCAGCAGCAGATATCCCTGCTCCTCACACATAACTATTATGAGCATGTCACCACAATGCACCCCAGATGAACACCAGGGACTAGCAAACAAAAGCCTCTCCATGTTAGGGCAGACTTAAATATCAAGCTAAGCCACTGCAAGGTAAACTCAGCTCATGTGCAAAGGAAATTCTGGCTTCCCTTATAACTTCACTGCAACCATATGTAGGTTTACCCATTGCCCTTCATTCAGCAAGGACCAAATTGTTGTTCCCTAATTAGAAAAATTGGTAATCATCATATATAGACCTTCAAGCACCAGGCAAAGAAAACAAAACCAAAAGTTAGAAAAGTGACTGGAAGAGGTCTGGAGACATTAGACACTTTTTCTCCTATCCACAGTTGAGTTGTAGCTGCAGTACAGCAAAAATTCAGCAAAAGACTTGGCAATAACCATCTCATACTGGATGTGACAATGTCTCATTCAGGAAAAGTGCGTCATCTTTGGGCTGAAAAGCACAGAAACAAGTTTGTACTGAATTAAGGAACTAGATGATCTTTAAGATCTCTTCCAAACCAAACTGTTCTGTGATTCTATGATAAAACTACCTCCCGGTATCAAAGATAAAGGAGTCAAAGAAGAAAAACCTGAACTTTCCAACTGCATTTGGACCATAAATTATGATTTTTAGTGTCTTTAAAAGAAGAATTAGCTTGATTCTAAAAAATCCACAGAACCTCAGAACAGATGTTTTGTTAGTGGATCAAACATCCAACAATTACAGACCACCATTGTACCAAAGGAGATTATCAGAGGATCCATTCACAAAAAGTCGATGATTCTCATGTATGGGAAAAACAACATTCCATCGTTTAGTTTCTTGTCTAAGGTATGACATGTAGTCATCTGCAGGTCTTTCTGCAAAGGCAAGGATCACACACAGACAGTAGAAAAGAACAGGAAAGAAATAAGGTCATTGGGGTAGCTTTTTCCGGGATCAGCAGGGCTAAGATGTCTGAAGGAAATTTGGGTTAAAGACAGGAGCAATCTACAGCTTCCTTCTATCTCAAGTTCTTGTTTTTCTTTTCCATGCTTCTACTTACCTGTTGGCTTTGAATCTTTCATCCTTCTCTTTTTCCTGTTATTTGCTTGCTTGCTTGTTTTGATAGATGCCATAACAATTCCTGCGCTGAGATTATGGCATTTAAAACAGAAATGGAAGCATCTTTTAAATACCCAGGCTCTTCTCTAATGCACAGGAATTTTGCATTTGTTTGATGTGTTGGTACCTAGACTGTTTTGTTAGAAAACAAACTGCAAATGTTTAGTAAATAATGCAGTTTAAAATAATCTTAGCACAGAAAAATAATTGTAAATAAGTTCTAGTAACAGTAGCTTAGGTATAAACAAATGCTTGAGGGTTGATTTTTTTTTCATCACGTAAAGCCAGTATTGCAGTTGTGTGCAGGTTTTGCCATTGACCTCCTCTCCCCTTATGCTGCATTAAACACTAAAACAATTTTTGTGGCATAATTCTCTTAGACCTGGTGGTCCAGACAAAGGAGGCGGGGATTTCTTGACTTAACCTGGCAGGGACTAAAGCACTCACCCTTTTCTTTTTGCAATCCCTTAATACATGTTTGTGCCACCAGCAGGCTGGGACTACTGTTCATCCCATCACGTCCTGGAGCAATTACCCTGGTTTTTTGCCCCCTAAAATGACTTCTGCCTTCAAATCCATTTAGTTCAGCAAATTTTGTGGTTCTTCATCCAAGCACTGGAGGCTGCTCACATAGGATGAAGTGAAGGTCTAAGCCTACATTTCTGAGATCAGCTGGTGTTGTTTCATTCTTAGACTAACTGAAAGTAGCTCGAATATTGGGCTGGTCAATAGGCTGTGAATGAAAAAAAACCCACAATTTTTTTTGGAAAGTATTGCCATCAGAACCAGGGAGAGGTTGCTATACTTCAGCTTCTCATCCCAATACAAAAACAAGTGTCAAAATACCTCCTGAAAGGCAGATATCCTAGTTTTTATCTGCACTATGGAGGAATAAAGCAGGAAGCTTTTATTTCGTTTCCCTTAGTTTAATTTAAATACAAATCTTAAAAAAAAAAAAAAAATTAAATTAGAAATCAGTTCCAAACCATAGACTCAATATTTTATCCAGTCTATTGTCTCCACGGGTAAGGATTAATTATAACATTCAGGTTAAACTCCAGAGGTACCATGAATTGTGTTTTTAAGAAAAAGCCTTCATTAAAATAAGGAAGTTACACCAGCAATACTGCTTCTTTGGTGCTTTTGAGTCAGCTTTTTTTGCCAAAGGCTCTATTCTAGTTTCATTCAGGAAAGCCAGAAAGTTACATGTGGAATGAGAAGTGATTGCAACACCCAGAAACCCACGTGCTGTTTATTTTCAAAGAGACTTTCAAATGCAAAGTGCACAGGCTGCTTTTGAAAGTGGGAACAGGTCATTCAGATCCTGATTCTCAGAGATGTTCGAGAACATATATATGTTTAAATACCTCTGTGCCAGCACCTGCAAGGCTTTCTTAGATATTATGATGCGTGTCCAGCTCGTGATGCTCAAACTGCTGTAGGGTCAGAGTTGGGAAATTGACATCTGGAGGCTGAGATGCTAAACTTCTCCTGTGATTTACCTCAGATTTTACAAGGAAACACCTATTACTCTGAATTTTTTTCAGCATAAAAGAGAAAATCTATTCCATGTTAAGAAAAAGACATTAAACAAAAAACCCTGACACATTTGAATTGCAGACACAGTGAGACCAAATCTTTCATTCTGGTGCTACTGACTCCCAGCTTTGTCCTTCATACAGTCCTTCTCTTTCCTCTCTGCTTTTTTATTATAAAATAGTAATAACAGCAGTCCATCACCTGCACTGACAAGAAGACCAAGATGGTTTACTTTTCTTCCCCTAGGAAGCTGCTTTCCCACGGGCTGTCCTTCTGCTGAGGTGACTAGAAATGAAGTGCCCAAAGGGTTTATCTCTCTGTCCCGGTTAGACCCACGCAGCTCCCTGGGACAGCGTAATTAACTCTGTCCCGTTAAAACACCCCACACTCTGCAGCAGCACCTCAACCCTGGTACTTGACAGATCTGTCCTAGTTACCAGCAGCCCTGCCCATTCCATTTCAAGGCACAATTGCAGTAAAGCCTGGAAAGAATATCATAAAAAATCAACCACTGGAGAAGGGTAAAGTGTATTTTTTGTGCTATTCTCTATAACATATATATATAGTCAAAATACCAATGACACCATTCACTTAGAGACAGAAATTACGTGAGTCAGAGATCTGTTACACGCCACTTTGCTACTTCCCAGCAAGATGATATTTGTGTGTCTCCAAATTTCTCTCTGTAATATCATTCAAAGGAGAAGGGGGAGGGGGAATACTGGGGAAAGAGATTCCTCTTAGAAGTCACTTGACCAAAAAGCTCTGACTTATCTTGAAATGTAGTATGAAATATTAAAAGCTTGACTGTGCTACAGCATTTTCCAACTACCAGGCATTGTTATACAAAAAAATGATGATGTACTAAACTGAGTTTAAGGTGAAAACTCTGATAACTTTCCTCTTCCTTGCTCCTTATATTTACCAATTACCTTTTTCAATTTTGCTATTTGCAAAGGAAGCAAGGCAAAACTAAGAGCTGGGAAATAAACTTGAGTTTGAATACGAAATGTAACCTGTTTATTAACTTCAGGCAATCTTTCATCCTCAGGATTCGAGATCTGCACAGATTGCGGTGTCACCTCCCGGCATTCCCCACTGCGAACCTCGAGTTCGTGGGAATGACCAATACTAATGATCCCTGAACCGTTTCCCACAGCCAAATGACAGCTGTGATTCTTTAGCCCCAGCTCTCCTCCTTAGAGCTGATTCAGTGGTAAATTTATGGCACTTCCTCTGAAGTGTCCCATGCTGGCTTTGGACATTTATCACCCAACCTTATCATCAGAAGATGTGTCTTCCTCATAACTCATAGTCAAGTGCCTACTTCACAAGACCATGGGTAGCAGGGAAAGGCAGGTCTGGGTGTATTCTGGGAGATGTCCAAGGCATTTATCTTATGATCATCTTTCTTCAGTGGAGGAGGAAAAATGGTGGAACTTTGTGCAAAGCGTGGAGGAAATACATCTAAGAACAAGGGCTTAGAGAAGCATTGGGCATTTCTGAGCAAGGATATAAACAAACAAAAGAAGTGACATCCTGAACTTATTTCAGATTTGAGAATTTTGTACTGCCCATCTCAGATCTCACGGGAAATATTTATAACCAAGAGTATCTGCTGGCCTGGGACCGTAAAGTGCTGTAGAAGTTAAATAGGGATTATTTAGATGCTATTACCCAAACCTATTATAGTAATAGGTACATCCACAAGTCAATACACAGCAGATTTAACATTTGCTGTTATTTTCCTTATCAATGTATTTTAAAGCAAATAACATTAACCACTTCTCTTTGTTGGTCTTTCCACCTGTAAAATTGATCCTCAAAGCCAGAAAACATTTCTGAATTTTCTGGTCAATTACTGGTTAGAATTTATAGAATTTACATTACTGAACTTACTGTTATAGAAAGTGTGAAACAAGATCTACACCTGACAAGATGTAATCCCTGTAGCAAGAAGACTTCAGGTCCTAACATGTAAAATGGAGCTCCTCTGTTTAGCCATAGCTGAAAGCAATATCAGTATGAAATCCTGACCAGAAGGGGACTTCACAACACCCTGATTTTTTTCCTGATTGTGGATTATTCCTGCCAAAATACATGATGATGTTTGGCTAGTGCAGGTTTTTTAACTGGGTAGGGAGCAAGGCGCTAACAGGAGAACTTGCCTCCAGGTTCAGATGGGAATTTTGAACCTCTTCTCTTTCCTCCCAAATCTCAGCTCTTCCAGGCAGTATTTTATTTTTAAATGAGGGCAAAACCCAGTGCCTTTAACTTCGTAACTTCTTGTTCAGAAACTCTAGCAGTGTGTGATAGTCTGGTTAAGAACTGTTTATCCTGCAGCCATGCCAGTAGAGCTATGCACCCTTGATCTTTCCATATGAGCTGTTACACAGAGAGCAGGTTTCACAGCAGGTTCCATGGCACAAAAGACATCACGATGCAGAAATAATGCTCCAAACAGCCAGACGCATTCTCACTTCTACAAATGTCTGAGCAAACATCCGCATCTGGTATTCTGATTTTGTTGTTGTTGTTTTAAAGAAAGTAGAATTCTGAGGATCAGCTTTTGTACTTTGACATTTGGGAGTGCTTTCACTGGCTCAAGCAGAGTGTTCTTGCTTTGGATCTTGCTGGAAGTTGGTCACAGGATGTGGAGAACATCTCCAGCATGTTCTGCACAGAGCAGACTTGAAATGCAAGGGTTATTTTTTACTGTAGAAATAACCAAGGATGAGCTTGGCAAAACAAGGCTATCAAAAAATCAGCATGTTTTTCAAGGTTCTCTGGGCTACAAGTTTGAGCACCATTTTCAATTGTACCAAGGAAAACGTTTTTCGTCCCTTTTGAAATATCACAAAAATTCTCATTCGAGGAGCTGCTAGTCCATCTGGGTAGTCAAAATTAGAGAAGTAAATCCTGAGCAAACAAATCAGACTTTTGCACCTCACTCTGTAAAGACAAATATTAAAATTGCAAACAGTAGATAAATAGAAACATTCTAAAATGCAAATTAATTGTTACCAGCGATAGAAGGCCAAGCCAGTAAAGCGCTCTCATTAAGAAGCTTTATGGAGGCCATAGATTTAATTATCAGGGGCAGTTGTACAACTCGTTCTGACCTAGTAGCAGCATTTTTGGCTTGCACAGATGGGCCATAGTGCTGTCTCTTTCCCCAGAACAGGAAAATTACTGAAATCTATAAGTATTCTGCTCAGCAAAGCTCTCACCCTTGCTTGTCAGTCTTGGATGCGGCATGCTTTCTGCTGGCAGTAGAGGTGGAGACAATTTTCAAGACTGTGAAAATCTTGTAAGTTTCGTTCCTTAATAATTATTATTCTGCAGTTGGCGAAGATAAGTGCAGCCTGTTCTCCCTGCTCATTTTACGCTCACAGCAATGAGTGTCCTACATACCCAAACCGTGTGCCATGGACATGTGGGGTGGAGGACAAAGACAAAGCTTACACAGCTGGCTTAATAAATAAAGGGACTCCAGAAGTTTCACTAAGTCGAGGTAGGGTGTAGAACTCTTTTCTCTTCACTCACCATGAAATAACTAATGTTGGGGTCTGCTTGAGGACATCTACTACACTTGGCCATGTGAGCTTTACAGGAGGGCAAAGACTTGGTAGAGGCTTGGGCTTTTCTTTTTTTCCCGAGAGGAAAAATGAATCTGTCAACAGCACATTGCTGAAAAGCCCATGAAATAAGGCCCTGGAAATTTCTTCTATGTACTTGTGCAATACTTTAATGGGAAAAAAAAATAATCTAGCTTATTGGAGTGATAGACTTTGATAGACTTCAATAAGTATGTCATCTGTGCTTCCATCCAGGAGTCCCTGCTCCTATCATTCTGGTAATTCCTTTGAGCAATCAGTTCTCTGTAACCTGCATTTCTGTTCTGTCACCAAGTAAATGCATTACAAGATCACATTGCCATTCAATCCTCATAGTACTTGCCTTAAAAATTTTGGACCTCCATTAGCAAAGGTTGTCCATTTTGTGTCTCTGGTAAGAAAAAAAAATAAATCTAGATCTTTTGTCATCTCTAGGCCTTTATTCTTGGAGCAAAATTCTTGGATCCCCAACCCATATCTGAGGAGTGAAAACTTTGGCCATAAGTTCCTTCTTGTATTTATAATAGACAATAAGGACAGTGGAAAGCACTGGTTAAACTAATGTCTGACCTGATCATTTCTCATGCATTAAAAAAACGTACCTCTAGACGAGTGCCTGAAAATACACTGCCAGCTAATGAATATAGAGGACTCTTCAGATCTCAAGGGGTTTTTTTAATGTTAAGAGGACCTGTCTCATGTACGTCTTGACACTCTCCTTCAGCTTTTCTGATCCATTTCTTTGCAAAGGTTTAAAGAAAGAGCTTCTGCCTGGACTCACAGCTCCTGACCCGTGCCACACAAAAAGTCAGGGCATCCTTTAAGGTAACAGTTTTCCCACAGAACTGAGTTGTGAACACCAGACTTGCTTTTAGCATACTTAACTTTTAAAAACAATTTTCTTGACATTGATGTATCCATGTACTTAAGCTACAGTTAGGATCACGGTGAGAATATTTCCTTATTTCCCAGCACTAATGTTCAATTTCTCTTTGAGGCATCATAACTGCATTTTACTTTCACTGATCCTTGGTGCCAGCCAGCCCTAGCTTGCCCAAGTTTCACACAGTGTGGCTGCATTCACTGTGCTAATCTTATGTTACATACATTTTTTTGTCACTCCATGTGTTTCTAATTGGTTTCCCAAGCACCCGCAGTATTACAGCTGCTCTATTTGGCAGCTGCAAGTGCCCACAAACCCCTGTGTCTTCCTCTTCTACACTGTTTTAGGTATTCTCTTTTGGCACTAAAGTGAAAACAGTTGTAATCAGATATAAAGTATAAAAAAAAAAAAAAAAAAAGCATATGGTAATCTTGTGGCTTTGATGTTGCAAGAGGAGAAGAGTCTCTTCCTGCACTATGCCCACTGCCCCACCCCTGCCTATGGAAACTGGCATTTCTTGGTGTAATCTGGGGCTATAAGAAACCAGAAGCAAAATAACCACAACCAGAGGGCAAATGACCAAGAGCTGCAGTTGGTGGTGGACCGGGCAGAGGCAAAGGCAGGGTTGACCACAGCATCTCTGGCTGGAGGGCTCTTCACACCCGCCTGCAAGGTTCCTTGGCTGGGCTTTGGAGGTTGAGCTGTCCTCCCAAACCCTGCTGTGCATTCTGTATGGAAAGTTGTATACTGGAGGTTATTACTTTACAGTGTAAAATGTACACATTCTGTAAAACTCTCAGGTTCTTGCATAAAAGGGCAAGGAGATTACTTTTAAAGGTCTATCTTTTATGACTAGCAGGGGGATAAGCACAGCAAGGTGCTTAAAAAGCTACTTACAAAAAAATGCACCAGTGAAATGGAGTGTGGAAACCTGGTAGGAAAAGGACTATGTTATCTTTGCGGTACATGCAGAGTAAATGGGTCTTTGCTTTGACACCTCTGATCCCACCTGAGGAAGACGGGAGGCAAGAGAGAAGCTGAGAAGTACAGTGCTCATTTCAACTGTCATGCAAGAAGGAAGAGTGGAGCCAAGCCCAGCACCACCTGAAGGAGGTCTAGATGTTTCAAAATCAATGCCCAAACACCAGAGTTGTCCTGAGTGCAAAATCCTAAGGTCATGGGTGGGCTTGGTTATTAGCATCAGTCCAGATCCAGGCTAGGAACCAAACTACTCATCCTGGGGTCGGATTGAGTTAAGAAACTGCTGTTTCTGTGTCTTTCAACACAGTCTTAATTTACTGTACTAAATGCTGTAGTAGGCCCATAACATCAGATTCTTTTAGCAAATGAATCACTATTTGTGTGCAGAAAGAGACATACAAAAATAATGAGTGAGTCCCAGTCCCATGTTCACTTTCCATTGGGGATCCCAGTGGAATGGACTAAAAATAGTCAGGCAGGACCGCAAAATTTTTGCTTAATAAGACAAGGGGTGCCCAATCCACACGTGTAATCTTTGTAATGTTTCTGCTGAATCGAGCTTTATATGGGGGTAGAGAAGAACTCCTGCAAAATATGCTGTTGCATTAATTATAAGTTTTCCATTTGACAGCTTAATTAAGAAGAGTTAGTGTAGGGCTTGCAGAGTTCATGATGAATCACACATATTCGTACAGACTTCATTTTCATGTTTCAATTATACACATTCCTAACTGATGAACAGCAACATAGCATTTTCTGTTTAATAAATGTGATATCTGTTGGAATTGATAACATTAGTTCAGTAATTACTGAGCCATTGTTGTCAGGCATCAGGAGAAAAAAAAAAAAAGGAAAAAGTGGAAGGGTGCCCTAGTTATTAAAGTTTAGTATCAGCACTCAAAAAAATGTGTGGGGGCTTTATGTACAGATGCGATGCTTAGCAGAAGCCAGGGACAGAAGGTGCCTATGGATCCAATTAAGAGACAAGGGAGAGAGGAACAATAGCTCCATGACTGGAGAACCAGACTGAGGGTTGGGAGATCTGTGTTTAATTCTTGTGTCTATCACAGACTTCCTGTGTGGCTTTGGTCAAGTTATTTCATCTTTTAATGTCTCGGCTCCCTCTCTGCAATAACGTAATATACAATAATATACATACTTTTGTCTCTCCTTTTTGATTGCAGCAGCTTAACTGTGGGGACTGTCTCCTCCTCTGATACAACAGCCCTATGATTTTCTCAAGAAGCATCAAATATGTCACTATAATACAAATTATTGTAAACTTGATTGTCTTCTAACTCATGGAAGAGAAAAAAAAAAGAAAACCCCTTCTTTGTAGACACTTGGAGCAATGACCTTGAGAGAAAGAAGGCAAATATCTGATATCTCTTTTAAAAATCAGACATCATCTAAATATCAGACATCTCTTCTAAAACAGTGTTTTTGATACACCATTTTGTATCCAAGGAGAATTTCCTTTTTTTTTTCCCCAGATACAGTAAGAAGGAAAGAGATATTAAGGTTGGGGAATATCTTCCCTGGCAGAGCTGATGACAGCAAGCTAAGGATGACAGTTTAGTCACAAATACAGCCAAATCCATTGGTTTTGTCCCCAAAGAAGGACTACTTCCTCAGCTACAAGAAATAAAATCTTACAAGAGGGGAGGATGCATGGAGGTGCCAGGGGTCTCTGTCTAATGGCTTTTTGCAGTAACAACAGCTGGAAATCAAGTTCAGACATTTATTTCTTTGGTGACCTACCCAAAGTCTCTCACACTACCACAGAGGCAACTGCTGACATAGAAAATGGGTTTCTGCTACAATTACCTTTGAATGTGTTCATAATTATCTCTAACAAGATTACTGATCAAGAGCCTCGCCTGAGAGAGGCTGGAAATGGCTCCTCATTCAACTTTATAAGGAACAGTATCTACTTTATTTTGCCACCTCATTGCTGCAGATTGACAATGCACAAAGCACCTATTTTTTAGTAATGCATGTTACCTTTCTGGCTAAATAAGAGGTTCTGTTTTCATCAAGTAATGCACAAGGATGCCAAGCAGCCCTAGGTGGGTGTTTTACTCCTCCCATGGAAAACAACAACGAAAAATGTGTTTTGACATTTCAATGCACAAAAAAAGTACTAAGGAAGGGATGGTGAAGAAGATGGTGTCTCCTTGTAATCTGCAAGTTTATGTCATTTTTATGAAATCTACATGGCAAACACAGAAAAGAATGCCATCAAGAAGCAAAGGATATCTCCATTATTACCATTTTATGCAAGTGTTTTGTCAGAGACAACAGACAAACATCAACCCAAGAGCTGAGTGAACCCCACCTGATGTGGTAGGTCTTGGGGTCCAGCATAGTGCTGTGATGCATGTCCACTGCTGGAGCTGTTCTCCAATTTATCATCCCACATTTGATTGTTACTCGAAATGACTCCAACTGTTCCAACTGAATGTTTTTGTTTTTCTTTTTCCCACTGGAAAATGCTGATTTGTCAAAATGTAGCTGATCCATGGGAACAGAATGATTTTAATGAAGTTCTGGTTGAAGCCAAGGAAGCTGGCAGCTGTGCCAGTTTCGAAAATCTCTTGCTCAGGCAGGTTTCTAAAATTATCCCATGTGACTTGCTGCCTGTTCACCTGATATACTGCTAAAGACACCAAATTACCCCAAGCCCCAGACCCTCAGCCACAGGCTGGCCAGACCTGGAGACACAGATGTTCAAGGTGCCACCTCTGGAGCTTGCCAAGACTTGGGAACGTTCAGGAAGAAATGTTTTGAACAACATAGCACCTCAATTTTTGTTTAACAGAACTGTGGACTTATCAAGGAAGGCTGGATTTTGCTTAAGCTTTTTTTCTTATTGTTTTGAAATTTTCCACTGAGTGGCTGGAACACAGTACAGTCTATTTCTTTGTTATGTAGTCATCACTTGCAAATAATTTCAACTGATAAAAAAGAAGTACAATAGCTCTGGTGGGTTTTGTCTAAGCCTTCAGAGATGCTTTTGTCTCTTCTTGGCTGTGGAGAGACCATCACGTTTAACTAAGGCTAGACATATAAGCAACTTCAAGAGGATGACCATTCTTCAGGATAAATCTTAATGCTAAATATTAAAAACTATAAAAATTATATGAAATTAGGTACTCTACCTACTGCAGCTGGATTAAATAGAATCTATTTCTTATCTCTCTTCGGTTGTTCGGTTTGGTGCTTTGTACTCAATTAAAAAAAAAAAATATATAGATTTTGTGATGAGGATGAGAGCTTTTGTTCAAAATTTAGTTTCATTCACAGTATCTGAAGCTATTACTCCATTTTCTTGGCTTTCATCTACTTTCCAAAGGCCATCTAGGCATAGTTGCTTCCTTTATTAAATGTCAATTTAGAATTGTCATTTTACCTTTTTATTGCTTTGATTGTCCCGACGTTGTTCTGAGGCTCTTGGTGACTTTTTTCACCTATTCCTATGATAGCCAATTACCTCACAACTCTCCTTTTTCTGTCTCCATCTGGGGCAAGTGATGCAGCTGGAGCAAACACAGTGTTTACAGGCTTTTGCTTTGAGCTGTGCAGCTTTTGTTCACTTTTACCTTCCTGATGAGGATTACTGCACAAGCTGGTAGACTCAGTTTCTATTCAAAAGGGTTTTTGCTCTATTCAAAAGGGTTTATAATGATAGGACTAGGAGTAATGGTTTTAAGCTAGGAAAGGAGAGATTTAGGCTGGATATTAGAAAAAAGTTCTTTAATCTGAAGGTGCTAGATGAGTGGAATGGGCTGCCCAGAGAGGTGGTGGAGGCCCCATCCCTGGAGTCATCCAAGGTCAGGCTTGATGGGGCTCTGAGCAACCTGACCTAGGTAGAGATGTTCCTACTTGTGTAAGGAGGTTGGACAAGATGACCTCTAGAGGTGCCTTCCAGCCTCAAACATTCTATGATTCTATGATTCATGGGACGTCTCACCTCTGCCAAGCTTGGATCTTTCCAGTTTCAGCTATCACAACACCTGCTCATTCTGCTCCTGGACAGTGGTTGTCAGAGGCTTGAAATTCTTCATTGTTGCCATGTCCCCTTTCAGTGATGACCACAGCACTACCCATGTGGTCTCTCTCCCCTCTTCCAAATGATATTTCATAATCTCCTGGAGAAAAAAATACTGGATTTCTGCTTTCATTCCTCCTGTTCTGCTTTGCAAGAAATATTTGTAATAAGTTCATTTTCTCTCTAGGCTTAGGTGGTCTGCAGGCCTCAAGATGTCTGAAACGATTTCAAACCTGAGAAGTTTCCCATTTGATGTAATTCATGCTCCAGATTCCTTAGCCTCACCTGTTTCTTGGGGCACAGAAAAGTCCTCCTCAGCTGTTCTTTAAGACATGAGACAAGGATTAGCTGTCAAGATAAAACCACTGCACTAATCAGTTTACAGAGGTGTAAATTGTTTGTCAGAACACAATGCCAGCAAGGCAATTCTGTTTAACAACAATCCTAACAGCAAGGGTCCGCGGGGTGGAAATAAGTAATCAAGCAACCAAGCAGGGCTGAAACTTTGAGAAAACGAGGAGACATCTCCTTCCAAGGTAGTATAATGAAGCCCTGCACAAAGCACCAGGAAAAGAACCAGGCTCCTCTTATTTCATCCTAAAACCAACACTTATGCGACTGATCTTTATTCATACAAGCAAAATTACTCTTTAATATGAGAAAAGGAAGGATGGGAGGACCAAGTCCTTGCCCAAAGTTTTCAGCCATGCCCAGCACTAACTTGGTTGTCCTTGAATCCAACAGTTTTATTGGCAATCAGGGTGGGATTAAAAGTAATCAGAATTAAAGCTAAACCAAACAGTCCTGGAAATCCCATCCTCAGAGTACTGAAGTTAGGGAGCATTTCATCCAATCACTCTTAATTAAACCGTCCCGGACGTTTTAGAGATATCAGAATCAAGGCATTTCAGATTTAATGTCTTGGTGCGGAAACTAATTTTGTGGCTATGCCCGTATAAGGGTATGTCCATAAATCCAAAGCACGAGGGGTACTGAGAGCATCTCGTTTCCCCTCAACAGCTCTGTGTGGATAAATCAAAATTTATTGAATAGAAGCTGCTCCCTTTCCCTACAAATTTCACCTCTCTTCTGTCCTTAGACCATCACGGCTCCCATCCTACTATTAAAACCCATCAGCACACCAAAATGAAATGATTGAAAGGCAACTTTCAGTAGAAGTGGAGCAGCCCCTTCATTTTTTATTTCTTACTTTCATGTGTGTGAGACACGGAGAGAGAGTGAGAGAGAGACTATTGAACTTTAAACTTCCTGATAAGCTGTATTGTGGGAAAGTGCCATTTTTAGGTTTACATGAAGGAGCTACCTCTGAGAATGGCCTTTTAGCCTGTGAAAAAACTAGAAACATCCCAGGAAGTCTCCGAAACATTGCAGCACTGTGAGAATTTGTATAAAAATAAACATTGGATTATTTCAGTCCTTCTCCCTTGAGAAAACGAGACCGAATTACTCAGAGCTACTAGCATAATCTTGACAGAGGAAGGGAAATTAGCAACTGATGCCAGGGCTTTTTTGTTTTGTTTGGGGTTTTTCCCCCTTCTTTTCAGTGTAAAGCAACCCTTGGAAGAGGCAGCAAAGGCAGGTTAAGCATGTGATGGAAACGGGCTCGGAGCTGAGACCAAGCCCTGGAGGAGAGCAAGCCAAGCCAGAAGGAGTGCTTTTAAAAGGTGTAAACTGGAATTCACAGAAACATGAGAGCTTGGAAGGCATCCATTGACAGACACAATCCAAAAGCAGACAAATCCTGGTCTCTGGAGTTCAGGGGATTTTTTAAAGCTTTTAGCTGAGCATTTTTCTCAGGAGAAATTAAGATGTGAAAGGCACAAGGAGTCAAGCAGGGTCCCATGCCACTGCAAGAGCTGTTTCTAAGCCTGGTCAGGAAAGTCCTTCATTTCATGGAAAAATTATTCTGAATAATCTGTCTTCCCATCAGGAAGGGCTGAGAATCCCACATGGTAATAAAACCACATTTAATTCAGCGTTGCTGATAGGACTAGTAAGGGATGGTAAGAAAGAAGAGGAGATGTTGTGATTCAGTAACTACTGGAAAGTGATTATTACAAACAAGGAGAAAGTGATGTAAAGCAAGGAGTGGGAAGTCTAACACAGGGTTATCTGAAACCACGATACTGAAAATGTGTGTGTAAGAAAAGAAGTAGAATGAGGGCATCTCCACACAGGGTTGTCTCCACAGCTACCAGCTGCTCCACTGTGTTGAGCAAGGTTGAGCAATGGTTTGATGGACAATACACTGCACCCTGAGAGGGTTTGTATGCACTCAGGGGACAGCACAAACCTGATTTGTCTCCAGTTCATAGAATCATAGAATGTTTTGGGTTGGAAGGAACCATAAAAATGGTTAAAAGCAAAGGCTTCATTAATGTTCTACCACATGAGATCTGAGGTTCAGACTCATGCGTAATGTCCCTCTCCATACCTTGCATGGCACCAAACAGGCAAGAGAAAGAGCATAATATGCTAGAAAATTAAAAGAGAGAAGGTATTCTGCCTGCTGTCTTGGCTGACTTTGGATTTGAGAATGAAAAAGAGTTAAAAAGCATATATTATTTTAACGTGAGATAAAAAAATTAAGCTTTCTAGCTGGATGTGTAACAATCTTGTATTTCCCTGGGGTGAAGCACAGATGGGAACCCCCAGCAAGCACTGAAAAAGAATTGATGAAGCAGTCACTGCTACCCACATCCCTGTGTGCAGAAACCATTCCAGGCAATTCAGGAGTGGCAGCAGTTGGGATCTGCTCCTTCTGCTGTCAGATTGGCCAACAATGGAAGACCAAGGTGAGAATCTCCAATAAGAACAAAACGAAGGCAAAGAAGTTGCTTCACAACAGGGGGGAAATCAGCATCTCCAGAAGCAGGAAAAAAATATATGATACATTTTTAGCTTCACTGCCCAATCAAGTTAATAAAACCCTCCAAAAAAATCACGATACAACTGTATGATATCTACAGTGAAAATTCAATATCTACTGCCATTAACAACATCATTAATAACAAATGTCTGTTTAATTACTCTTGCTAAGATTAAAAAGGCCATTATTCTTGTGACTTGAGAAATTCATTAGCTGGAAAGTCTGTTTAATGCCAAATGCACTCCCCTTAAAGGCACAGGGTTTAATACTTGAAGGTATTTCTGACATTCAGATATTTGTGTTACTTGGAGAAGCACTACCCAGCTGGGCTGATGTTCATGCTGTGACAATAAGCAAGTGCTGTTACACTTCAGAAACTCAGATGAAGCTACAGGATGGTTGATAATGCTGTCTTTCCTCCAGAACAATTAAAAATACACAGGGACAGGGTAGGGCTCTCAGAAGCACTTAGATCACACAGAACCCTTCATCAATATGAAGGAAAAATAAATGTTTCTTAAGGATGGGCTTTGGTAGCTACATCCCCCAGGAAAATTTTGACAATTCTGGCCTATAATGTAGTCTATATAATCAGCTTTCTCCCACCTTGTGCTGAAAGGGTCTTGCACCACCACCATAAGCCCTAACTCCATGGATTATTCAATGTACACCTGCCATAACCAAACCCTTGTGACACCCAGGACTTGTGTTTGCCTTGCTGTTGAAGGGAGGAAAATGCAGCCAACGTGGTAGTACCTGTTAATGAAGCAATTTGGCTGATATCCATTTTTTAATGGTAATAAGCTGCTAACACACATTCCATCTCCAGAACTGAACAGGGCTGCACAAGCAGGTACAAACAGAGCAATTACCTCCTTCTGAAGCACAAAATGCTGCACCCCTCCTTGACTGGAGTCCAGGGTGGGCAGAGAATTTACCCTGTGGCACAGACCAGCATGGAAAAACAAACACATTTCCCACCTCCAAGCTCTTTGGATGATGCAGAAATGCAATGGAGAAAAATTATTGCAGTTCACAGCTATAGCAAACAGGGATGTGATTAGCAGGGTAATTCA
The DNA here is from genome assembly GCA_013401335.1 of Brachypteracias leptosomus. Taxonomy (NCBI): domain Eukaryota; kingdom Metazoa; phylum Chordata; class Aves; order Coraciiformes; family Brachypteraciidae; genus Brachypteracias; species Brachypteracias leptosomus. Next base: position 214,562 of record VYZX01029354.1, on the reverse strand, counting down.
CTGTGAGATACAGGATGCTGAATGCAGGAGTAGCACCCACCTTCATGTGCCCATCCAGCTGGCTCACCTCCACACCATGCCTACCTTGTCTTCCCAGCATGAACAAGGGAGATGTACTGAGATAGTGGTCAGAAATGGAGCTTTCAAACAAGATATCCAAAGGATTGGTGTCTCAAAGACTACTGAAAGAAGGCTCACTGCTCAGCCCATCTCCACAACCACTGTCTATGCACCAATGTCTGTGCGATATCTAGTGCATTTTACAAGAGATTAATTAGCTACCCAGTGTAACATATGGTTAATACTGTGCTGAGGGGCAGGAGAAAATATAAAGGAACATTAGAAAGGTCTAAAACAGCGAAATTTGCCTTTGAGGTAAGGGCAGTGGCTTATCTGCTTTCCCTGATTTCCTTAGAAAATGATAACAGTCCTGGCTGTCGTGGCCATTGACGTGATGGTGACAGCAAGCCATGAAGAATTGTGTGGCTACTTCATGTGGTAACAGGACAGTAAATTGAGACTAAACAGTCACCTTCTGAAAATGTTATAGATAACCCAGATCTTAAGAAGGCCATAGAATCATAGAATGGTTTGGGTTTGAAGGGACCCTAAAGGCCGTTTAGTTCCAACCCCCCTGCCATGGGAGGACACCTCCCACTGGACCAGGTTGCTGAAATCCCTGTCCAAGCTGATCTTGAACACTTCCAGTGATGGAGCATCAATAACACCCCTGGGCAATCAGTGACACTGACCTCAGAACGACCAGCCCCACTTCTTGGTTAAGTCTGTTTTCCTGCTTCTGACCAAGACATCTCCCAAAACCAGAATTCCAGCCTTCTTTTGTTGTTGTTGCTGTTGTTTTACACTTTCAACCTTTCTCTCGTGTTGATACCACCCCAATCCACGTCTGTTTGGAGGTGATTCCATTTTCCCCATCATGCTGCTTAGGGAACTCCACTGTAGTGGAATATAGACAGTCCTCCCTAAAATTAAAATCTGGCACTAACAACACACTGTTGATTAGCACTTACAGCTCAGGAATAGTCCCACCATGTGACACGCTGGACACTGTCACAGAGTGAAAGCAGAATGACTTGGAATTATGAGGAAGAAGATGACCTGAGCAGTAGTTCTGAAAATCTTTGTCTGCTAAATACGCATCTGTTTGCCTCACCCTGCTTCCAGACATTCAAAAGCCTTGTCTTGTACAGTCACTCTCCACCAACGTATAAAAGCATCTCCTTCATGTTGGGCACCAATATGTGAATGTCTACCACAAAGTCACAAACATCTGTTAAAAGAGCTTTTTATAAGCACTTCTGCCCCTTTTCTAGGTCATGCAAGAAGGTACACTAATTCAGTGTCAAGGGTAGTGGTATTGTGGGCTAGTAATTATGTTAATACAGATAATGATATGTACTTGTGTTACAGAAGCTTTTTCAGAGTTAATTTTGCAGTCAAGCAATTGCCTTGCTCTGTTTAGCTTTGCATTTGGATAGCAAACAAAGTAAAACAACAACCACAATTTTGGTCAGTCAGAAGTGCTGCATTACAGAAGGAAGGAGATGTTTATGCACAGAGGACATTAACTATTCTCCTTCTGGCTCAGTTTCTCCTGTCTTGCTCCACCTCCTCAGCCTTTAATGGCTGGCTTTGAAACACTGTGCCCATCCACTTATATCTTATTTATCTGAGAAGCAAGAGTTGGGTTTCTCAAAGAGCAGTGCAGCAAATAAAGTCACTATAGATTAACTGCAGTGATTAATTACTTTCTGAAATAGGTGAGACACTCACAACAAGCCTTGAGGTATCTATCATAGACCAGAGCTGTAAGGGATGCAGGTGTGTTGCTTAGGCCCAGCAGAATGAATAAGAGCATCCATATGGCCCCATTCATTTAAAAATGCTTATAATGTGTGTAGTTTGTGCTTTAATAAGAGAGAAGCTACATCCAGAAGTGTTTCTGAGCAATTGACCAGCCCTTACACCCAAAATGGGAAAGTTGGGTGGGCTAAGCTTCCCTTTTAATTTTTAGAGCTTAAACCCAAATGTGATTCATAGACACAAAATCTGGCTTGCATTTTTATTAACATCCTCAGTCAAATAACTGCTTGCAATATACATAACCATAATATACAGGAGATAAAGCTAGAAATGAAAAGTACTGTATGTGTATCTGATTGCCACATCCCTTTTCTCAGGAGCTATATGATTACCATACATATGCAGCTATCATACAGCTACATGGTTAAATTAAACCATGGTAGACACACAATCCATTTAAATATTATTACCCGAGGGGTCAATTTGGCCCATCATATGCTAATTACATCCCTGAAAATTAATACCTCTTTTTTTTTTTTTTTTAAAGGTAAACAGTATTTTCTAAAATTATTTTTATGGAAAACAGGTTTTGTTTGGTTTTTTGGAGAAAATTACATATTTGCAGAGTTCCTGGACTTTTTTATGCTGTTACAAGTTACATCTGGTTTTCTCCACTGGCGTTGCCCAAGCCAACTTTAAAGGTAAAGCTAATCCAAAGCAAGCCAAGGATCTGACTAAATTCTATAAGCCAAGAAACAGCCAAGCCACAGAGAATATTTAGGCACGAGGCTCCTGCCCGCAGCCCAGTGCTGCAATCCCCAGGAATGCACTGCAATTGCTCTACAACCTTGAGAAGCCTGGAGACAGCTGCTGGTTCCTGGCTGCAGCCTCCACTGCTGAAGCATTTTTTTCCAGCTTGGTTTCTTCTCATCCCTGCCCGGGCCAGGACCAAGCCACGAGCCCCAGGGTAGGATTTCAGTGGCTCCCCCGTTCCCCTTCACCCCGCAGTGGTTGTTCATCACCACCCAACGGGGTTAGGCAGGAGGATGGACAAACTTCCTGAGGCTTGAGGCTCTGCAAACACTCACTCTTCCTTCTTTGCAAAAATAACCCGGGTCCACAAGCAAACTCTTCTTGCAAAGCCAAATACCTGACCCAGCAACGTGGTTTGGGTTTTTTGGTGTTTTTGTCTGCCTTGTTTGTTTGTTATTACATGGAAAAGTGAGCTGTGTATTTCCAGTTATAAGCTAGGCTGGCAGAAGAGAGACATCTCAATATGAAGTGTCCAGCCATGCCTCTGCTTCCTTTCTCTGTTAGAAGCTTCCCTCTCTTCTTGTTCTTTTCTATGTAATTTAGTTGTTTCTAGGATAACCTAAGCCTTAAAACTGAGTCTCAGCTTCCTAAGCAAAACTATAGCCCCAGAAATGAGTTTTGCAACTGATTTCAGTGACAGCAAAAGAAAGTATAGATATTTATCCCTTGCAAGAAGACATAGTATTAACTATATAAATCTTAATATAACCTCGATGTTTATTTGCAGTGATATGGCATGAAAACCGTCACTGTTGCAGGGCAGTATTCATATGTAAAATTTTACTTTACCCTGTGATAAGAACCCGTGTCTAAGGGCAATCGAATATTCAGCATAAAAAATGGGCATCTAACTGAAAGACTTCAGCTTCTGCCTCTCATTCCTGCAGTTGCAATGTTTGAACATAAATATTTCTTGTACCTTTTCAAAAGGTAGGTCACATCCAGGATTTAAAGCTGAAAAGAATCAAAGAAATATTCTACTGTAGAAAAGTCCACACCGAAGTAGCAACAAGAACCAATTTATAAAATAAATGGGCTGATGTTTCCCAACTTCAGTAAAGCCCACTCTATTTACTTGCATATATATATATGTACACAGATATCATTATATCTCCAGGCAACGTGAGCATCCATGTGTATAATGCAGTGTTGCACTCTGTCATCGTGTGGAAGATTTAAACTTCCCACCAAAACTAATCACTTTCACCACTCCCTCCCTGTTTTGTTCCCCCAGCTCCAGAAAGCACAGCTTCCCTGTCTTTTCAAGGCTGTTACAAAACCAAGAGGCTCACACGATCAGCTCAGACAGATGGAGACAATCATTGCCCATTGTGCCCCTACCCATCCGGACACCACGTGGTGCTCAGGAGCTTCTGCATCCTTCCTCTGTGTCTGCTCTCACTTCACTCTTCCTGCTCCCTTCCTCTCCCCACTGCTTCCTCAGTACTTCAGCAGATGTTTCTGAGTCCCTCCTGGGGGGAGGCAGAGTTTCTTTCACCCACTGTGCTTGCCAGGATGGGGTGCTGTGGAGGAGAGGAGAAACCTCTCTGCTCCACAAAGCCTGGGCTGCTGCATGCCAGAGTTCCTCACAGCTCAGGGCTGGGTGGGTGGGCAAAAGTCCTCAGCCTGGAAATGAAAAGTGGGAAAGAGTTCATCCTTTGGGGAAAGCTATGTATGGGACAGCCACATCTACCAGATGTCCCCAAAGCAACCATATCCCAGATGGACCTTAAGCTTGGTGAGGCTGTTCCCCTTCCCCAAGTGTCTACATCTTCCTTTCAGCATCCACTTTGTTTTATCCGGCACCAGGTCCAGAGGAGATTATATTTTAAATTTCCTTTCCCCACTCCTTCCCTTGCAGCTTCTCTTTCTGCTCAGCTTCCCAACACTCCTTAGCAGGGCTCTTATGCAATAGCCTGCTGCCAAATACTGTCACAATCCACAATTATTTGTATTAACATTTTAATAGATTTTCTGTCTCTGACATCTTCTACCTACCTAAAAGGAAGATTGCAGGGCTAGGACTGGTAATCATTTTTTTACTTACATTTTTTTTAATAAATTGCCAATCAGGATTACACAGTGAAGTCACAATTGCAGAATGCTGCTACTCACATATGGTTTTTATCACTTTTTCACTTACTCTTCTGGTGTTTGCAAAGTTCTGCTTTGTAGTAGTAGCCTCTTTGGCGGTTATCAATTTTGTTTAATTTGCAAAGAAAAGCCATGGTCTTTGATTCTCCTTTGTAATTTAAACAAATTGCAAACTAGTTACTCATAAACAGGACCATCTTTCATTTGGGAAGGCAAGAACCAAAAGATTCTGCCTTAAAGTGGCAGCTCCCTGTTTTGTTAAGACAGATGTGTCATATTCACTAGGAAAAAAAACAATAGCAAACCTGAAGGCCACGCAGACAAAACATGATTTTTCATGCCATTTGGAAAAATAACCAATGCAATAGAGGTGAATCGCAAACAACTCAAATTTAGGTGTATATTGGAAATATATGTCCCTTTTTTAACATCTTAGTTTTCCAGTGTTCCAAATAGCTAGCTTACATTTCAATAATCTTCTTTAAACTAGTTTTTCTTAACCTTTTTAAAGATTATTTAAAATAGCATCAATAATTTAAAGTTAAGTCTAAATTTCTATGAAACACCTTCTGTGCCTATTGCATTCCAGTCCTTTTTTTTTTTTTTTTTT
>VYZX01029354.1:182334-209165 GCA_013401335.1 Brachypteracias leptosomus | reverse complement strand
TTTTTTTTTTTTTTTTTTTTTTTAATTAAGGAGATTCTAGCAGTCATTTCTGACTGCTGTGGCATCTCTCTGCAAATCCTTTCTTCAGCTCTGCTACACTGAGGTTCATTTGTGTCATTCAAATCTTTGCTCTTTAAATATCCTCTTATAAATTTATTATGGCAATACATTCATATCTTTAAGTTTAATCTGAAACTTCGATAACAAGCAGGAGATGGAATAAATGAGTAGAAAGGAGACCAGATAAAAATTAAAATACTGTTCTGTCATTGCCCATATAAACTATTAGGGACACTGACAGGATGGTATTTTAATTTTGTCCTCTTCTCCCTCACTTCCTCCACCCAACTTCACTCTTCCATCCTCAGCTTGTTACCAAAGCTTCTGATTAAGCCCAGGAACAGGGTATCATACAAAACATGCTCAGAAGGTCTTTAAAAAGCAGGGATGTGAATGACACCAGGTAAGCATCGCCGTGCTGAAACCCAGCAGAAAGGAATTTTTCTTTCATTAATTAGATATCCAAGTGATCCTTGCAGAATAGCTGCCTTATTGTCTAAACAATGATAAAAAAACCAGCAGTATTTAACCTCTCCTCTCCACCCGCCCATGATTTTCAGTGACATTACGTGATCAGTTGCTTTTTGCACGATTCACACTATGATGCTAATGCAGAAATCCATTCACAGGCCTCTTTCCAGCCCTCTCCAAAGCAAATAGTTCAGAAGTGCTTTCACTGTTTGGAGAAGAACCCAAATGTTGGATTTTTTAACATTCAGGTATGACAGTTTTCTCTCCCCTTCAGTTAAGGGAGAGGAAAACAAGTCTTTTTTCAGTTTTCTTATTTGTTGAGTATCCAGGTAACAAACTACTTAAAATCAAGCAAACAAAACTTGATAATTGGCCCCCGTCCCCATCTGAGCCGCAGAAGGATGTAACCATAGCAACGTGTGGTTTAGAGCAGACCATTTCGTGTACCTTTCAGGATTTAAGCTTGTGAGAATCTATCCATTCTTAAGTAGAATTATCACTCCAGGACCAGTTTGTTCTTTATTTTAAAGGATGATTGAAGCCGGGGCCAGAAATAGTCCTTGACAATGCATTCAGGTCAGGGCAGGGGAATAAAAAAAAAAAAAGGTGAGGGTGACATGGATGCACACAAGAAAAAGAAAACAAAACCAACAGAAAAAACCCAAAGTTCCTCCTCACCAAGGAACAAACTGGAACGGACACTGCAAAAGACAATAATTAAGGATGAGTCAAGCACAACAGGTTGTCTGAAAGCTCTCCTGAAAATGTGTTTTTTCATGAACTAAGAAGCCTGGAACAAAGTTATTTAGCCCGAAGATCCAACGTCTCTTTTCTTGCTGTAGGTAACTCTCAGTGTATGTACATACACTGTTAAAGGGGTATGTCTATAGAAAGAATTTTTTTTAAAAAACCCAAACCAAACACATCCAGGCTTGCAATTTAGCAATCTCATCTTGATCATGAAGATTCAGGACCTAAGGAAGATAAGTAATTTCATACTTTCATGCCTTTTCCCCCCCATTACGTAAGGTTTCCTAAGTTTCTCCTATCTATGCAATCCAACCATCCTTGTGTGTTTACATCTAACACCTCTGCAACATCACTGTGTTCACAGAGCCGTGCATCTAATTTTGCTTTCTTCCTGCATCCCACTAATTAAATTTTATTTTTTAATGTAATTAAGAGTTGGTCTTGAAATCCATCCTGCTAATGTTAGGTTTTTTTGTTTTCCTTTCGAAACGGAAACTACAAACACAACAGATTGTATCTGTCTCTTTTCTACAGGAGACAAGTCTCATTGTTTAACCAGAGCCTGATTAGGCAAATCAACTGACATGAGAATGAGTGGTTGCACTGAAGAGGTAATGTGCTGCACAAGGCAACGCTCAGAAACATCTTGACATGGAAATCTAAAGGAGAGATCTGCATTCAACTTTGAAAGGAGAGAGATTTGAATCAGAATAAAAGTATTCTGAGTCAGAATGGAATATATTCCTGTGTTCTCACATATTATCCTGTTACCTTCTGCAGGTTATTAAAGGGAAAACATCACTATAGATATACATGATCTTTTTCAAGAGTGGATATTCTTCAAGAGGGCAAACTCCAGGGGCTTTAAGGCTGGACACCAGTTGAGTTACTGGCTGGAGTATGGACAATGACACTGCAGTCCATGTGATGCCATAAAATATAAGGTGCATATAGACACTCTCTTTTAACAGGGTAGTGATTGGAGTGAGTGATATTCACTGGGCGTACACACCACTGCCCCTAATTAACCTATTATATGTTTTTTCTAATTTTTTTTTTCTTTTTTTTACAATTGTTGGTATTCTAGGTACCTTAGGCAATAATAGTCTGCAATAAAGAAGAAATTGGGGGTAGACATTTAGACATATTTAGAGGTGGCCTATAGTAAGGTCTGAGTTTTCCATATCTAAGATCAGGTTTATTACCTGCAGAAACAGGTATTCTCAATATTTCTCTCAAATATCTCTCTGAAATTTCTCTAATTTCAAGGTGAAACCAAAGGTAACCCCCCCTGGTTATATTATTATTTCTGTGCTCCTACCAGCCTTGCTGCCATTACCATTGCTGCTACTATTACTAATATTACTACTTTTTCTTATTTTTCTTTTAAGGAATAAGCAGGATTTTATTCATCAGCAAATAAATATTGCTTGCTGTTTAATTTTATCCTCAGAGAATTTTGCATCTTGCACACTTTGATAGAAATATAAGCTCATTAACAGAATATTTTTTAACCAGACCATTATGACTTCATTTTGAATCAAAGCTCATTAAAACAATTATAATCAAATGTTTCATTTTCTTTTTCCCTTGTGAGGAACAGCTGAAAAGGTTATGTTTGTTTTTCTTTATCTGAATCTCTAGGGTTATATAAACAGACTACATGGCCTTGTTTGTGCTCCTTTTTCTTTACATTTAAGGATATGTTCAGCAGTATATGTGAGCACTGTTTCTGGGGTCAACTGCAGGGAACTGCAGCACAATGAGTTGCAACCTAGACCACAAGAAAATCAGGGATAGTTTTTGGTTTTGTGTCCAAGGATGCTGCCTCACCATCAAAGGTCCAAACAGGAGCCATCTCTTCATGCTGCATCACTAACAACCAGTTGTGTATATGAAATTTTCACAGTGTTTTCCTTCCCTTGCTCATTTTTCAGGGACCAACACACTGAGAGCAGGAGGAAAGGGTTGGATGGTGGTGTGGATGAGAAGGAGAAGGTCCTCCCCTTGGTCTGTTCTCTCCTACTCTTGTGCAGACCTACAGCTCAGGTGGCAAAAGGTCCTCTGGGTGTTTTTTCTGCTGCTACTTTCACACAAATGGAGTTGGGGCTCACTGAATGGACCACTCCAGGTTTGTGGGTCATAGGAATCCTACATAGAGACCTGCAGGCCAAAGCCACTTAGCACAAACCCCACTGAATCTTAACATTTAAAAAGTGTTGTGAGATTAATTCTTTGGTGCAGAGAAATATCTCTTCTTCTTTCAATCACAATCACTACTGTTAAGTCTGAAACCATCCTTTCAGTAAAGGCTCTATTAGCAGTTTGTAATTCAAAACTAAAGGGACCAGCTCCAATTAAGAGAAAATAAATCTCTACTCAATTAAAATAAATAAATAAAATAAAATAAATCCATACTCTATGTAACTACAAATTTAGAATTAAGGGATTTTACTCTGAAAGAGCATTACCTTCGTATGGAAAATGGTGATTTTTTTTTTTTTCTCTGAAATAGCTAACAAGTACACAGAATTTGCAAGCCATAAGAACAGCCCTTAGCTACAGCCCAGCATCACTTATGGTAACATCAAACATCAATTGTCTTTCAGCCATGAGACTGAGAGCTGAACATGGGCTAAGAGATGAAAGCTCTGTGTGCAAAATTTTGCTGAGGAAGGACAATCCTCCCTGTGTCTGGTGAAAATGTTAATCTTTGGTGATTCTGTCCCTCTACTTCGCTCTTGTGAGACCCCACCTGGAGTATTTCTTCCAGCTCTGGAGCCTCCAGCACAAAAAGAGCATAGACCTGTTGGAGAAGGTTCAAAGGAGGGCTACAAAGATGATTAGAGGGCTGGAACTTCTCTCCTACAAGGCCAGGATGAACGTTGGGCTTGTTCAGCCTGGAGACGAGAAGGCTCTGGGGAGACCTTCTTGCAGCCTTCCAGTATCTGAAGAGGGCCTACGAGAAAGCTGGGGAGGGACTTTTTAGAAAGGCCTGTGGTGATAGAACAAGGGCCAATGAGTTCAAAATGGAAGAGTGAAGATTTAGATTAGATATAAGGAAGAAATTCTTCAATCTGAGGGTGGTGAGACACTGGAACAGGTTGCTCAGGGGTGTTGTAGATGCTCCACCCCTGGAGGTGTTCAAGGCCGGATTGAACGGGACCTTGAGCAACCTGCTCTAGTGGGAGGTGTCCCTTGCCCATGCAAGGGGGATTGGAACTAGATGATCTTTGAGGCCCCTTCCAGCCCAAACCATTCTATGATTTTATAATAAAGCAGAATTTCTGTACTGGCCCAGTGTAACCACCACTCCCATGCAAACAATCAGCCAATAGAAGGCAGAAGATGAGCAAACTTGTATAATAACAAGGCATCAGTAATGGAAACATATATATATAAAAAGCCAACTTAAACCAATGCATAGTTTTGTTGCTAATAACTGACCTAGAAGCTGACGTCTAATTTTGAGGGAAGAGATAACACAACACCAATGGACATAATTTAAAGTAAATAATGTCTGAATACTTCCTAGAAGGAAACTTTAAGACAGATGTATTTCTGGGAGCCGTATTTGCTAATGGTTAGGATAATCTCTTGGATTTATGGGTTGAAGCCAACACTTTCTGGAATATAAGGAGTGCCTGGGACCCACCTTTTCCATCTGAGCATAAGACACAAGAGAGTAATGGGGACAACATCAGTGTTTGTTCAACACCATGAAGGACTGAGTTGTTCAGCCTGCTCTCCCACACCTGTTAGATGCCCTTTTATTTCCAATTTATGGACCATTCCCTAGCTTATGAAGCACTGACTAAGCCTTGGGTTTAGACATAAGATTTAGTCAATGCCATACAGCTTAGAGCTTGCAGGATGTCTCAGCAATAGACAGGAATAATGACTTTCACAAAATCTTCTAGATTAGATTATTAGAGAATCACTCAGTCTAAGTGTGGATATGCAACTCCACAATTCCATGTTTTAACTTAAGTTTGAAATTCTCTATAACTAAATGCATTACAAGCTCTATCAGGAAGATCACTGCCTTTGATTTTTCTTTTTTCTTTTTTTTCCTTCTCTTTTCCCTTTCTTTTTTTCTTTCTCTTTATTCTTTCTTCTTCTTGCCTTTCTCCACTTTATTTTTCTTTTCTACCTTTTTTCTTTTTTTTTTATTTCATCCTTTTTTTATTTATTTATTTTTTAAAATTTTTCCTTTCTTCCTATTTTCTTTCTTCTTTTTTCTTTCCTCTTTTCTTTTTCTTTTTTTTTTTTCCCCCCAGTCTCATGCAAGACCAAAAGATTTCAGAAACACAGATCAGGAATCCATCTGGGTCTCTTGCACATTAATGGAAATGTGAGCTCTGCTCTTTGTGGGTTGCAACATATCTATATGTTTTTCTACACACAGATCCTCCACTGATGACTGCTAAAAATCAGGTGGGCAAACAATGCTATTTTAGGCATTAAATAATGCTCCATCTCTAAAAGTCCATCTAATTCTTTACAATAAACCAGAATAATATTAAAACCAAACAGATGTTAGGAGCACTGCTCCTAGAATTAGTAGAGAGGTTAGTTTGCAATTACAGTTAATTTCCTCAGACCCTTTCCTAAAGCAGACCTCTAAACCAATGGACATCAGATTTATTTCAGATTTAAATCAGTTTAGCTTTCAGAGTAGGTCTGTCAGCTGTGTTGTCAGTCATCCTTAGTAGGAAGACAAACACGAGGGTGGGGGATGGAGGGAAGCAGAGAAAGACAGTTTGGAGTATCAGTTCTCCTCTCTAGACCAGTCCTTTCTTTGGTCATTCCTGCCTAAAAAGTTGCTTCTCGTAGACAACAAGGGTATGAGATATGAAAGACATTGTATAGTGTGATGGAGTATGTGAATTTTTAGTTTTTTATTGAATTCAGTTAGGAAGGACAAGCATGACCTTTGTGTCAAGCCTGGTCTGCACCAGGAGCATTTTGTGATGGTCAAAGACAAGGACTGTTTCTCTCAGGACAGTTCTCTCCAGATCCTACACCATGGCCATGGTCCTTTGCATCCTACTCAAAGATTGCCAAGTGCATTCAGGATCTTCTTGCCTGCAGAAAGACAAAGTTTTCCTCATCACAGTAAGATCTGATTTTTCTATGAACAAGCCAAATTAATTGAAATTCTCTGTTGTTGTTATTGTTGTTAATTAGTTGTTTTAAGGAGGACAGCAGACTGGAAGGCGGCGACCTACTCACAGATGCTGAGATCATTTAAGCCTGTACAACACAGGCAGTATGGCCAAACCCTGACATTCCAAACTCATGAATCAAGTCCAGTAAACCATGAGATAGTCTTAAAATAATGACCTTCAAAAAAAGAAAGTTGGGTTGTCTCCTTTGCCTTCTGGCTTTGTCATCTTTTAAGGTACCCAAGACCAAATTTTCAGATTTTCCTCATCAAACATGAAGACTTTAATCTTTTTTTTTCTTTTTAAAGGAAAGTTGAGGTTGTTAAAAGACTACATGACACATGGAACTTCGGTTTTCAAGGAAAACCTCAAATATTACTGCTCTTCTGATAATATCACAAGAGCTGGCAACAAAGGAATAGCATCCATACATTGCAATAGTCTTTCCCAGGCACTTTAGTGAGACTTACACATTTTATATTCTAGCTGTGCTTTAATTAAAACCAGTTACTTTCTTTTGTTTGAAATGGCTCAAACAATTCAGCACTAAAAAAAAAAAATACAGGAAAGAAAATAGAAGAAAGAAGCTATCTGGATGGGTTTCTAATAGTGGGTGTAAATCCAGTCATAATCAAGATTTATTTGTACAAATCATTTCAGTGGGAAAACAGAGCCTCCAAAGTGTGCATTTAATTAAGTATGATACTAAACCTTTGTTTTCCTTGCGTTAGACCTGGCTAGTGTCTGTGTACATTGTTAGTCAAACATAACAGTATCATACCCATAAATAATTCCTATTTCTCATGAAAAGCTGACTCCAGTCTAAACCATCGGGGCTTTGCATTTCTATTGATACTTATATCTGTCTGAAAGCAAAAGTAACTTTATTATTGCAGATTAAATTGCAGTCAAATATTAACTTGCGAACCCTCTCCTGACTTCACAAGATTGTGTGGCATTTTTTGCCTGTTATCAGAAATCCTTAATAATGCATTAGAAGACCGAAATTTCAGAAGAATTTGTTTGAGATTTCTTCTTTGGCTTCATCTGCAGTTCTCAATGAGCAATGCATCATCCAAACACATTATAGAAATTAGAGTCTGCATTCCATTATGCATTCAGACATTTATAGCAGAATGATAAACCTGTCTGTACCTCAGGGAGTTGGCTTTATAAATCAAGGCTTCCTGTAAAAAGATTACAATCCTATTTGAAATTATTGGGATTCTATATCTTCTTTCCATATCATGTTATAATGTATATCAGAAAAAAAAAGAAAGGAGAATGGAATTAAAGTGGGGAAAAGTGATGTTTTATTAGAGGCAAAATGTGTTACTATTTTATTTTGATTTTCTGAAAGAGATATGAGATTCTGGAGTTTTAGGTTCAAACTCTTCAGTGTTCTGGAGCTTATACAAAAAACCCCCCTGATCTCTCAATCTCTTTTGGAAAGTTTGCTGCTTCTGTAGTACCAGAAAATCTCAGAAGTCTTTCAGGTATTTATTATCACTGAACCCTTCTGAGGGAGGAAAATACTGTTATCACTGCTGTAAAGATTAGATGTTAAAAGCACCACTCCTCGGGTCTCACGGGCAACCTGACAAAGGAGGGGATTTAACCAGTGCCTCCCAGCCCCCAGGACACGTGGTGGGTGGAGGGATGGAAAGAACACTCACAACAGCATCTCTTCTCAGCAGGAAGGACACAAACAGGTCAGGACACACTCCCCAGACCCATTAGCAATGGGAAGGGACTTGCATAGGACATTTTCCTCTGTGGGTGTTCTGCAAGCATCATAGCTCAGTCCCATGAAATCTATTCTACAAGATGCTCCTGTCAGCTCAGGATTTGAGCTGCCTTATTAAATGTGAAGAGAAATTAGTCTGCTAACATCTGTGGAGAGCAGAAATTTGAGCTCCATAGAGAGCACTCACTTATGATGATCTCTGTGTCTTCTCTACACATCAAACATCTTCCTCAAGCCCTACCTTGACTTCCCTGAGATGTCTGTGTTGCTAATTATGGTAAATACAACAGCAATGGCCATAAAAGACAGGTGAACAGAAGTGCTGCTAGGTAATATTTTGCTTGAAAGAGAATAGATTTTCTCTATGATGTAAAGCAAGTATAACATCCTGTAAAAAACACTAGGTACAATTCAAGATGAAAAGCAAGTATACACAACGTAGTTTCTTTGGTTGAGGTACTTCCTAGCAATGATGTGGAACAGAAAATTTTAAGAAATATAAGAAATTAAGGAATATAAGAAGTAGGATGAAGAATATGAAGTTATCTATTGTTTTCTCCTTACACCTGTTAATGCTTTACTTTGTTTAATTTATAAGTCAGTAAACTTGATAACTTGGTCTGCTCCTCAGCAGGCCTGCAGTTTTAATGAGAAACTACCACAAAATACATCGTTAATTGTATCCTGGGCATATTCAATAAATGAAAGGAAGGAGATGGATTTCAGGATGAAGGTGTATGAAAATAGTAATTCTGGAGGTAGGACACTGTCCAAAGTCACCTGGCTTAGTGATTAAAGCTGAAATGTACATGAACTAGCAAACTTCCTGGTTTTGTTAATCAGAATATGACATCTGAATTTCAGAGCTCAGAAAAAAACCACCATGAAACACTCAGCTAGATTGAAAAAGTCCTGTTCTCCTAGATCCAATCACTTAGTCCAGTGAATGGCCTGAAATCCTATTAAGACAGTAGAGTCAAGTCTTCTGGGTCTTTAATTTATACCACAAGTGATACCCACAGTGACTTCAACTGCACATTCACTTCATTTAAGCCACAGTGACTTATCATCTGTGCATTAACTTTATTTTATTCAAAGCTCTTTAAGGTTAAAATGCCTCTTGAGAACTGCAGGATACATCCACCCTAAACTAATCGAAAGGTTCCATGGATCTGAAAACCACCAAAGGACACTGGTGTGTTCCTATGGCACAAGACCCTCACCTTGGAAAATAAAAGCTTTTCAAATGTGTAAATTCAGCCATCCTTCCTCTGTTTGTTTCTTTTTCCTCCTGGAAGTAAAATCTAGTTCCCTGGCTTCACTGTGAAGCAAAATTCTTGCATTTTAATTTTTCCACCTAGAAACAAAGGTTTCATGAACCATCCTTAATCTTCTCAAAACTCAGACCACATGTTTGTTGTAGGGCTCTTAGATATTCCATGTTAAACATAAGCTGTTTGCTACTTTACCATTAAAAACCTATGCAAAAGCTAAGTCTGATAAGTTAATTTGATCAGGAAAATTTATCCTACATTGTTCACTTAATCTGGGATTTAGACTCAGGAAGTCATGGAAGTGAAATCTGCAAGATGAATCCTATTTTGCAATCAATAATCCTTACTCCTTCCTAGTTCTCTACAATTAGAGATGTAGCACAATATAGATAAAGGCTCAGGAAGTTTAACGTATACAGTATTGATTCCTTTTTGTGCTTGTTTTTTATTTTATTTTTACACTATAAAACACTCCCAGGGGATGCAAACAAAGCCGAAGGAGGCCAGACGTAGATGCTGTACCAGCACTACAGAACAAAATAATTCAGTGTATGCAATCTTAAAACCATAACCATTAATCTTTTGATGCAGTGCATCTCTGAGTGTGGACTCATAAAGTATATAATAAAACACAGATATGCCACAACAACTGAAGTCAAGTCCTGCCTTTTCTCAGCCATGTGACTTACAGCACCAGAATATGAACACTGGAATGAGCACAGGGCAAACTCTGGGGAAGAAAATGACCAAATATGCTCCTACCCCTTAAATTCCTTCAGTATTTTGAGTTTTTCAGGTTGGGCTGTAGAGGCATCTATCCTACAGTGAGGCTGTATTTTGGTTGACTGACGTTGTCTACTGCCAAGCTGTCAGACAGTTTCGCTGTCTAAAAACTTCAAAAAGATTTAATTGTCTGAGTGAAACTCTTCCAAACCATATGTTGGAATCTGGGGATATTTCAGAGTGGGGTTAGTCATATCTGAGGTGGGGCTAATGGAAAAATTACCTTATTTTGGTTTATCTTTCATCAAAGAAATCACCAAAGTGTTGTCTCTGAGAAGCTCGAATTAGTCAATTTCTAAGGAACGCAGCTGAAGTTTGGCAGAGGTTGGCATTTGAATCACATGTGTGGCTTTGGCCGTTTCTGGGAAATTGTACCCAAATTTAAACAAAATCACAAGCCTATTTTACAGCTCACAGCTGCAAAGGGATTCTGTGGAAGCTGTTTGAACTGCTGTGCAGAGCTGAGGCAACCAAACCAAGAGAAAACAGCATATCTGGCTGGGTGTCTCTTTGCCCCAAGTTTGTGCGTGGGGTTATTACTTATGGCTTTTTACACAACTTTTTGCATGAAGCAGTGACAAGACCCACACAGGAGGATGTTAAAGAGTAAATCACACAGGGTTTTTACAGCAAAGCTTTAAACAAAGCAAGTGGTGGCATTCTGAAGAAAGAAAACAAAATATCAGATATCTCATCATTAATCATCAGCCATCCTAGGCACTAAATGAGATAGTAACCTTTGAAGAGACTAGGATGTGATCATATAATTTATGGCTGAATAATAAAGCGTGGGCATCCTTTTTTCTGTTTCCTTACTTTCATGTGCTTCACTCTGTGATCTTATTAATGTAGTCTCAGAGACGTTCGTGTCGCACTCATAGCAAGCACAGGTGATAAGGAAAGTTGGATTTCTGGGAAGATCATGTGTTTTATCAAGCAAGATTTGGGGATGCAGGCCTACAAACTGGTTCTCTGGTGCTCCTCAACAGGGTATATAAGATTTGTGTGCGTATCTAATGTATAAAGAATATAAGAATAATATATAAAGAATATAAGAAAGACATGGTTCATGTGCTAGAGAAAAATCTCATTGAAATATAACATTCCCAGATGTTATTTTTCTAGTTTAGTGTGTATGCAGAGAGTAGCTTCCCCTTAAATAGCTCGCAAACCTCCTAGTGCTGTTGACTGTATTCCTTGTTGCAGAGCCACCAGAAACCAGCCAGAGCAGCAATATGTATATAACTAGGTCTTTGCATGTTTGTGTATTTTTAGTAAACACAGTTATTTGGTACCCAGCTGTGCCCCTGTGGTTTTTTTCATATTGTTTTTGTTGTTTAAAGATCAAAAAGCACAGGCATACACTGTACATTGTAAAGAGAGGAAATGAGGAGGCAAAACTTAGATAATTTAAAAATCTCTCTGGCGCCTCTCCAAAAGCAAAATACAGCTCTTGAGATATCCTTGAATATTACATTATGTACCTTGAGCAGAGCCAGGATCTCTGCGCTGTTTGGTTTGCATTACTCAAACTTCCAAATAGTGAAATTCTCTTAGTATTGGCTTCCACAACCTCATTATCTTTTGTACCATCAGCTACAAGGGCCTCAAAGAAGCAATTTTTAACTTTCAAATGTGACTAATGTAACCATTTAACTCTAAAAGGCCTTTTGTTTCATGTCTGAATGTGAAGATGTTTTTCTTCTAATCTTCTTTCCTTGACAATAATGTGAACTGTTTCGCAGACTGTTGAGAACTTTCTCAGTGAGAGGTTATTACTGATTTTTCCATTTACTCTGTGGGATCTTGAATCACATGAAAGTATCTCACAAAGGGGAAAAAAAAAATTACTTTAGAAAGCTGGAAGGTGATTGAGATGTGTAAAGATAATATCAGTGTGAACATCTCTTCATTTGAGCAAAATGACAGGAGAAAGAAAGTTTTGTTCTAGTCATTGCCCAGAACTAGGAAGGTCCTGACCAAGCTGTTGCCTTAGTTGGTAGGGTGAAATCTTGGTGGACTTAAGCTCTACAGATACAAGACTTCAACGGGGACTGATAGCAAACACAGTAAACTGGAGAAGAGCTGGTGGCAAAAGGAAAGCAAGCTGGGGAAATGCACATGAACATTTATGAGTTTGGCCTAAGGGGAGGTCATCTTTGCATACAGGGTCCTGGAAAAGCAAACTCAGATTTATGGGCAAGGCATTTCTCTAGTTTTTTGTTTCTACTGTGTGTCAAAGCAGATATTTGGATCAAGAAAGATCTTCTTTCCCTTTCTTAATTTTGGAAGATATTTTTTTTTTGTGGTGGAAACAAGATTTCAAGACTTGAAGTCATGGTTATCACTTGACCCAAAATGCCCAATATGTTTGAGTTCTGGAATTATCGTAAGGGATGTGCATTCAGCATAAATCTGTGGTGCTCGTATTCAATCCTTTGTATTCTCTGAGACTTATTTTTTTAAAAAATAGAACCAGCCCAAGCAAGTGAATCCTTATGCAGCAAAATATCCAATTACTTCTGTGTGAGCTCCACCTGAAGAAAGGTTTCTGGATGTGGGCATGCAAAGTGCTTTTACTGTCATATTCACCTCCATTAGACCGTAAATAAAACGTGTGGGCAGGTGTTGATGTACTTCCCCAGAAAATACAAATGCCACAAGTATTATAGATTATCATACATGGATCCTGGCAAAGTGTTTGTAGATCAAGGTTTGTTCCTAAATGAAGTCTCAGATCAAATATGTGCCCTCAAGACGCACGTAAAGTTCCTGTTGACAACAAAGGGACCTGAAGGCACACACATCCAAAGGCAAGGTCTGGACCACAGTCATGCCACGGGAGAAACTCTGACACTGAAACTGGGTTTATTTAAGTTCATAAAAACACAGAGCAAAATATCAAAGTGTAGGGAGAGAGGCAGATGCATGAAATGGGCTGTGGAGCAACCGTGCTGGAAGAAAGATGCAAAGTGACATGTTAGAGAAGCAAACATCTGGCATACATGGAAACAAAGGTTGCCTGGATAAAGTCAAAAAGAAAGTCACTCAAAACTGGCTGGTGGATTATGCACAAACTGGCATTTGAAATTCAAATGAGAGGGCATTCATTTAAACCCTAAAAGGTAATGGAAGCTTTTCAGAAGTTAAATTCTAGGTGGGCCAAAATAAGCACTGCTGGAGGAGAGTTGTCTGGTTTTTAATTTAGAAATCTACAAAGGGAGGAAAAATGAATGGAAATTCATGTTTGTTTAAGTCATATCGTTTCTGGGTAGCTTAATATCTATATTATAATATAGATATATATAAGGAACACAACTATATATAAGAAATACAACTATACATATATATAAGAAATACATCTACAATATATATATGTATCAATGGCAGTTACATTTCTTTAGGTGTCTATCACTTTATAATACAGATATTAAATTAAAGACAAAAACCAAATATTTTGAATTCCACGGAATAGAAATTGTCTTACTCGAAATGTGGAAATGATTTAGAAGGTGTATGTGTGTAATAAAGAGTGATGGACAGATGTATATGCATGTCAGTAGATACCTATGAGTTTGTATCTACAGTGGCTGCAAAACAGAATTTCAAATTCTGTCTTACAGTAGCATTTGAATAATATATAACAATACATGTTTTTTCTGAAATATGAATGTTAGTAGCACATTGAGAGTTTTATCTCCAACAGACAAATCCTGTGCAGAACAACTGTGAAGTGCTCAATATTATTGCTGTGAGAGTTCATGAATAATTTCATTTTTGCTTCCTCCCCAGCCCCCTTTCCATGGAATGAGTGTCCACATTAAAAAAAATAATCTTAATTGCCGCCATCAGTGGTCTGCCAGGGAAAGCTGCTTTCATCCGTGGACCGAGGAGCTTTGGATCTACTTCTGCATGACCTGCAGCCCACCCTGCAGGGCTGGCCCAACCACCCCAAGAAGTATGCAGCACAACATCAGCCAGCAGCACATATTTATAGCTTTAAGGGCAAGCAGAGGGAAGGCCAAGAGCTTTGAAAAAAAAGTTTCACCTTCACCCTCAGCCCTTTGCCTGCTCCCCTCCTCCACATCCCCGGCGGTGCCACGAGTGCAGACTGCCTCCAGCACCCTCAAAGCAAACACATCACAGCTCCTGCCCAGGTCCTTCCATAGCTAAGCACAGCACGGGTGGCTGTTCATTTCATGAAAGAGAAACACACTGATGCCTTCTTCACCAGGTCCTTCCTCCTCCCTGGTTCAATTCCCATTTAACTGCAGACAGCACAAGCAGGTCCAGGGTCAGTGCTACCAAAGGAGCTGGGTCCCTGCTTGTGTTTTATTCCACATAAGGACTCTGATGAGGTGGCACATCTCCATGTCACAGGGAAAGGACCTGCTGTGGGCACCACCTGGCATGTACGTGGTGCCCTGGTTGGGGGACTGGTGTGACCCCATCTGCACCTCCCACCCTCCAGACCCCCAATCCTGCCTCTGCCCTGAAGAAATGCCTGAAGAGAACGACTCTGATGTCAGAAGTGAAAGAAAAGCCTCAAACTAAAAGGGAAAGATTTTTTTTTTCCTTCAGACACTTGTTTTCAGACAGAAATGCCTTTTCAGCTGAACAGGCAAAAACATTGCCTTCTTCTCAAATAAATTCTGCCTTGCAGACAAAACTTGGAAATAGGAAGATGTTTTTACAAACATTTTAGTTGAAGAAATGTCCTTATGAACCCTACTGATAGTGGTCATAGTGGGTTTATCCCCTAATTCCTTTTCAGGCAACATTCTCCTTGACCTCACTACTGAGTAGAATTTCAAGATTTGGCCTTCAAAGTTCCATTTTTGGCCCTGCCAGGAGTTTGCATAGATTGTCTTATTCATGCACACACAAAAAACACTTTGAAAGATTAATTTTTCAAATTACTTTCTCATCATCCCCTGACTTTTACAAATATTTATGTGTTGGAGAACAATAATATGTTTTAATATAGTCTCATGTACTGAACAAAAGAAATACAGTTTTTCCATCTGCCAGTTAAAATGCTCACTTGAAATGAACAGTTACCTGGTAGGTAATTAGGCTTAATCTCATTGCTTGAATAAAGCCATATATGTTTTCTTGCCTATAGTAAAAAAAATCCACAATCTGTTTTGTACATAAAACTGTAAGAATGGTTATTTAGCACATTTTCCGTTAACACTACCCTTATCATATGTTTGTTTTAAAGTTCCCTATGTGCTCTTTGTAAAGATCAAGTGATTTATTGTTTTAAGACTTTTTATCGGTTATTTGACAATGTAGTATTTCACTTAACATGCCACATTTTCTCAAGCTGCCTTACAATAGAAAGTCTTCCTTTAATTATTTCAGACGTTTTAGTAAGCAATTATGTATGTACATACGTATGTATGTAAGATAGCAATTAAGGGTACCTTTATTATTAACCTAATCAAGCTCCAGTTTGTGGTTAAGTAATCATCACTTTTGCTTCAGCAAGATCCTGCCTTTTAAGTGTTTTACATAACATACATCCATACATCCATAAAATAATAAATATAATATAATATAAAAGGGCAGGAAAAGGCTTCTCTGGTTGTATTTTCTCCTCATTCTCCTAAATGTATTTTCAAACTGTGGAACAAAAAAACAACTACACTCACAGCCTGATTGTACTTGAGACTAAATAAGCGTGTTTATTGTCTCAAGCCTCCTTTTCTCCAGCACTTTGTTCCACATACTATATGAAATAATGTATTTTAGGAAGCTGGTGATGACTCTGCATTAGTTTCTGCAGGAAAAAAAGTCCCTGAACTCTAGCTAGACCAACAAAATAAAAACATACTACCTACACCACAGTGAAGACCTGAACGTAGACTTTGGCAAGGATATTGAAATTGCTCCTCTCCAGTGATGAGTTCCACTAAATATCTGCAAAACCCTCGTGGTGCATGCACTGGTGGAGAGAGGTTGCTCTGTAGAGCACTGGTGGGACCACTGCTGAGTACTGGAGGAAGGGAAGCATGAAGTTCTGCAGCATGAAGGGTGCTTTTACTGGTAGGGAGAAAATCATAGAATCATCAGGGTTGGAAGGGACCTTAAAGATCATCCAGTTCCAACCCCCCTGCCATGGGCAGGGACACCTCCCACTAGAGCAGGTTACTCACAGCCCCATCCAGCCTGGCCTTAAAAACTTCCAGGGATGGGGCTTCCACCACCTCTCTGGGCAACCTGTGCCAGTGTCTCCCCACCCTCCTGGGGAAGAACTTCTTCCTAACATCTCATCTGAATCTCCCCACCTCTAGTTTTGACCCATTCCCCCCAGTCCTACCACTACCCAACAGCCTAAAAAGTCCCTCCTCAGCTTTCTTGTAGCCCCCTTCAGATCCTGGAAGGCCACAATAAGGTCTCCTCGGAGCCTTCTCTTCTCCAGACTGATCAACCCCAACTATCTCAGTCTCTCCTCGTAGGAGAGGTGCTCCAACCTCTGATCATCCTCGTGGCCCTCCTTTGGACACATTCCAGCACATCCAGATCTTTCTTGTAGTAGGGGCTCCAGAACTGGACGCAGAGCTCCAGGTGGGATCTCACAAGGGTGGAGTAGAGGGGGAGAATCCCCTCCCTCGACCTGCTGGCCACACTTCTCTTGATGCAGCCCAGGATCCCATTGGTTTTCTGCAAAAATGAGTTATGGAAAGTCAAGACCAGCTTTCTGATTTGCCTGGCAAAGGTTGTATAGTAGAAATGGTTCTTCAGGATGCTGGACATGATTAGTGTACTTTACCTAGAAGATGGAGAGAAGATGAGTGTCCTACTACAAACATCCTGCAGGGAATTCTCAGTTTACCCACATTTCACTGTGCTGCTTTCTTGAGATGACAGCAATCCCCTTCAGTCAGGGATTTGAAGTTCAGAATAGCCTCTGATGTCCTCCACACACACCAGATCAACACCTGAAGGAGGATTTATTAACAACACCTCTGCAATCAAAAATATCCCTACAGAAAGAAGTGGGTCATTCCATAGATGAAAAAAAAAAAAATCCTTTATTTCCTCCTTAAAATACTCAAAAGGCAGAGCAAGGAGCAAAGAGATACTTTAGAAGAACAGCTTTATTTCATCATATAGAGAATCACCTTGCTTTAATGCAATTTAGAAATTTCTGATATTGGAGAGATAAATTAGGAAGACAAATCGCTGGTGACAGAGGCAGGATCAGAGATAGTCTAAGGAGCGTGGCATGTGTGTTTTATCTCCATGAACACAGATTTTAGTGCCTTGTGTTTTATTTCTGTACAAAATGAGTCTAGGTTACCTTTGCCTAGTACACATAATTGTCTTTTATAGAAGAGAAAAATGTATAAATTCCTAGGGAAATGTAATATCTTTTGACATAGTTTTAGACCACCCACACAGCAAGCTAGGGAAGCCAATAATCTTAAGCCAAAATATGTTTAAATCACTGAAGAAAGCTTTTGCCTTTTTACACATCTTGCGTTGTCTAATAAAAACAACATGAGCTGGTTTAGGATTTTCGAGCCCACTCTTTTGTCTGGCCTATGATGCAGTTATTATTTTTCCAAATATAAAATCAATTTTTCAGTAAAAATACACAATCTGATGTATTCTGAAAACAGGCCTCCAATGTAGAAGGGAAAAGAACGTCATCTACTTTCAGTGCTGCATATCTCTGATATGAGGTCAAAATCTGCTCTGATGCAAAGGTTTGATAACAGAAAAAGAGGCAATAATATATATTTTTTTTATTGGAACCTGGACTTTTCCATTGCCCGTAAAATCGGAATTACTGTTGACCTAATCCTGGCCATACTTGTCACTGATTTTAGGGATTACTGCTGCAGGAGAAGGCTTACTGCACTTCACAGTGCTCAGTTTATGCTTAAGGGTTGAAAAGGGCATGACCCATGCAAGGTAATCACCATCCACTCCTATCCATGGCTGGCCCATAGCAGGGGGACATGTTGGTATCTTGGGAGGTGAATTCAAGACCAGTTTCCTTCAGATGAGGATGGTGTTCAACTAAAAACCCCTGAAAGCACTAGAAAAGGCTATCCTGAATTCAAATGAACCCTTAATTGTCTTTCTAGACATCAAGGAGAGAGCATCAACAAAAGAGCCTTTACTTGTGAATTTGAAGATTTTTGCAAACATAGACACAAAGTCAGCTTGACAAACATCTGTACTTATAAAAAAAACCCTCTGAATATGACTCACTTACAGCCAGCATCAGATGTGGTCCCTTTGTCTGCGAGGGGTCCCACTGGCTTCAGCAGAACCACTGGTGAAAGCAGCTGCCAGGAGCTCCACACAGGTACAGATTGCAAACCCCAGTTTTATTTCTCTGCATTAACTGTTTTCTCTGTATTTCCTATGGAATATTTGCACCCTTTAAAGCAGGCAACTCTTGGGGTTAAGGAAAGCAATGATTTCCTTTTCCCTTCCTTTTGTTCCTGCCATAAGTAACACTGATAGTAACGAAAATATTCCCGGGATAAATTCCCAAGCTTGTACCTGAGGTTATTCTGGAAAATGTTTTTTCTTGCCAGAGATGTGGCTTTGCATAAGGTAAAGGAGCCCTGTGCTCTCTGCACTCTCTCCAGTAACAATGCTTTGATTCAGCCAGCCACCAGCTTCAGCTGAAAACAGCCATTAAGCTTGGCTTAAGTTGTGAGAATCATATCAAATCTCCTTAAGTTCAGTCCAAACAGTGGAATAAAAACATATCTTTTCCTTTAATAAAAAAACTATGAGCTTTTTAAATGGAGCTTAAAACAAGTGGTCTGAATTAAGTTTTAGTTGTGACCTCAGGTATTGCTCTTTTTCCTTGTAAAGCCCGGGATTTGCAAGTTATTTGGCTAAAATTTCAGTGCAAGCTTGAATAAACCAGATTCTCTACCTCATATTTTTGCACAAGATTGAAGGAAAAAAAAAAAAAAAAAGTTAAGTTTGAAGCCAGGTAAGAGGCAGGAGAGAAAAGTTGTATAAGGAGCAGCAGCTGACCTCAAGTGTTTTGTCCTTTTCTTCAGGTTTATTATCCTAGCACAAATGATAGTACTTATATATAAGGAAAAGAAATTACATGCTAGAACAGCATGTCCATCTGAGGTGGGCACAATTCAGTTCCCCATGACATTTTTAGTAATGAAAATGGAAGTACCAGGAAAAGTCCCCAGTGGGGACACTGACAGGAGTGTGGTAACTAACCGTAACCTGGGTTTAAAGGCTTGTTCAGGTGCTGGGAGCCCATCTTCTGTCCCTCACTTGCACAGAACAGAGCAGACTGCCTCTCCCTGGGTATCCACGCCTGAAATGCCACCTGGGGAGCCCAGCAGTTCCTGGGAATGACAGCTTGCTGCTGAAGATGAACAGGACCGTGGGATTCATTTGCTTCTGCAAGAGGAAGGAGAAGACCGGGTGGTGCAAAGGTGGAGGTGACCCAGTCATGCTTTTGGAGCCAGAGAGACCAGACATAGGCTTTATAGGGCAGCACAAAACAGGCTGCTACATCTCTAGTGAAAAGAATTGTAAATGAAACAAAATGTCTTGCTCAAGGCAAATTTTAAAAAAAATTTCTACTTCCCCTGCTTCTCCTTTCTGTCCTTCTCTCATACGATGAGGAGATTGCTCCACTTTGTTTTCACCCCTTGTTTATCTGGAGTTCTGATTCAAGGTATTCACTGCAAAATTACTAAATTGCAAGGGACCTATATTTTGATGGACAATCACCATTTTGAAGGTTCCTATCTTATAATATTTTTTAAATGATATTAACATTGTTTTCACCCTAACAGTAGAGGTAGAAATTCTTCCCATGTGCTGACAAAAACTAGTTCAGCTTAGCTCACCTCTCTGTGATGGAGGAGACATCTCTGTGCTGCTAAGGAGACATACAGTGTTTGTGGAAACACAGACAAGCCTGCAAAGCTCTTCAGCTTTAGCTCTGAACAGTTAAGCGTTTTACTGTGGCTACTTGCTTTAACCTGATAATGTGCTTAAACACTTTGCTGGTCTAAGACTTTTAGGTGTATACACATGTATTCTTCTTCTGCAGAGTAAGCCTATGTCATGGCTAAGGCTGGTACCACACAATCTCAGCATGGTGGGGGTTGGAAGGGACCTCTGAAAATCATCTCATCCAACCCCACTGCTAAAGCAGGGTGCCCAGGATCACATCCAGGCACATTCTGAATCTCTCCAGAGATGGAGATTCCACAACCTGTCTGGGCAGCCTGGGCCAGGGCTCCATCACCCTCACAGGAAAGAAGTTTTTCCCCTATAAACGCAGAAGAAGGACCCCAAAAAGGCTCTTTGTTGTAGACTGCACCTATTGCATGGCCACAAAGGAGCTTCATGGCATGGAAGCCTTTGGTGCCATATACAGATGTGCTGCCTGACAGCACATGCATTTGCTCCTGACATGCAGGGGCATCAGTGTAGAGGACCCAAATGTGTCTGTGTTTCACACCACACGTGTCCATGCACAGTTGCCCATTCATAAACAGCCCAGTATAGCTGTAAGGCCCAACAAGCAGTAGGGTGAAGTTGTGACATTGATACCATAGACCATACACTGGACAGGTTTGATGGGAGGATCAAGAGGAAAATCTTCCCCAGCTCTACCCTGCTTGAGTTCCCATATTTTATTACCAAAACATCTGCACCAAAACTAGTGACTAAAGTCTGCTTTGAAGTCTGATCAAGTCCCAGGAATTGGGAAGTCTCTTTAATTTCAGTCTACACAAAAATTTGCTCATAGAAGTTTTGCTAAGATGGAATGAACTTAATTCTCCCAGGTCCAAGGGAATGTACCTGTCTGCAAAGTAATTTCTAATGGTAGAGCTTTTAACATTGAACACATCCCACCTGATTTCAGCATTTAAGGGTCTGCATCCCCAAGGAGACAAATCCCCAGGTGCAAGAAGTTGATCTAACTCAACAGCAGCTCTTCAAAGTTTAACAATGAATAATTTTCATTGTTTCAATCAGATGGATTGAACCTGGAGACTGCTCATAAGTACAGATTCCCCTTTCCCAAATTCCCCCTTATGTTTCTTTAAACAACAACAGTACAAACATTGCACTTGTGTGTGTTCCCATGAGCTCACAGGGATTTAAAGCATTTCCCCAGCACATTGCAGTTTTTACCTATTACTTCACGTTTTTAAAGTGGGACAGTGCAACGCTGGAAATGGTGAGGGTTTAGGGTAGAGATCTGTTGAGAAAAAGATTTTAATATGGTAAAATCAATCTAAAATCTGTACTAGGCAGGGAAGTGGCAGGGGATAACATGAGCAAAGGGAATAAAAAGAGCTCTGAAGAGCCCATACCAGTTGCTAATACTTAATCTCTTTAAATAATGAATTAGCTGCTCATATCTACTGTCGCTGCTAAGAGAAAGCACTTTCTTTGTGAAGTGAAGTAAAGCTTGAATACCCATGAATTATTCAATATAAAGTGTGCCAGTTAAAATGCCTTGATATTGGAAGTCAAGTGTAAGATTATCTTTTGTCTGTCAGAAAGCATCTCTCCCATGTTACTGAGACTTGAGGGGGTGGAAAAAGGGGCCAACCAGCGCGCAAACACATCAGGAAAAATAAGTGAGGTATTGTAGTAAAACACAGAACCATTTCCACTTATGGATGAGCTTCAGTCATATGCAAGAATTATTGTGTTGGGCTTTATTCCATTTGCTGCTTCTGTTCTCCTTTGCCTCCGAGATCTCTCCATCATCTGTGGCTCTGAGGGAATCACTCGTGATGCAGCGACTCTGCTCCAAGGTTTCTTCCTGGGGAGACAGTATCAGCTATTGATCTGTCAGCCTTTGCTGACATGGAGAAATATATTTCCTTACTCAGGTTTCTAACAGCTTCCAGAGCTGAATAATGACCTTTCCACTGTATCAGAATGTGTAATCTAGAAGAATGCGCCTTGCAGGAGAGTCTGGCACAGAAAAAG
Source organism: Brachypteracias leptosomus (assembly GCA_013401335.1). Lineage (NCBI taxonomy): Eukaryota > Metazoa > Chordata > Aves > Coraciiformes > Brachypteraciidae > Brachypteracias > Brachypteracias leptosomus. The sequence goes on along the minus strand of VYZX01029354.1, from coordinate 186,942 downwards.
ACCATTTCTCAGGAAGCTTTAGGTCATCTAGCCCTGGGGTATGACTCGGGCTTTCCAAAGGGCCAAGTAATCAGCTCCTACTTTTCATCCTGTTCTTTTTTGTGTTCACATTGTTGATGTCACCTTCAGATATCTCAAACATTTGGTTTTATTTTCTGTCCGTGTTTTGAATGGATGTTAATATTTTTATTTCTTTTTTTTTTTTTTTAATGTTTGCAGTTGGGTTCAAAACGAAGCCATGAAGCTGGGGAGAAAAGCAGGATGGAGTTTTGAAGGATAATTTCTTTTTTTTTTACCAATCCCTTTTTCCCATCCTTCCTCCCTCAAATTATCCCACACTCAGATCCTCTGTACCTCATTAGTGCCTCTCTGGTGCCTTTTGATTTTATGTGTACATGGTTTGTGTTCGGTGATTTTTCAGGTACAGCATTGCAACACTGGCGACTAACCCATAGATGTGGCTTCCAAAATACTAGTCAACAAAATGGACAATAAAAATGGGCTTTATCCAGCTTAACACTTAAAAATGCCTAATTTAAGCATCTCTACTCTTCTTCTCATCAACATAACTGGCAGACAGGATCTGTCAGCTCTGAAGAGAGGTTTAATCTGGGTGGGTCATCATAATATTGAACTGGGACTCTATTGTAGACATGACAACCACATCAAGCATCTATGAGTGGCCTGAGTGTAGTCCAGTGTAAAACCGAGCATCAAGTTGTGATGACTTAATAATTTCTGGAATACTTTAATCGTCATTATTATCCGTGATCCAGTTTTTATTGGTATTGACAGAAGAGTTTATCCAAGCTGAAGACCTCTCCAAAACCAACCTTGGGCTTTGAGGTGACCCCAGAGAAAAGGTCTGTTTTGTCTCTGGATCACTAACACTCTGTGGAGGACTATGCTGGTACTCCCAAGGATGATGTCTGAGGACTACCACTGCCCTAGTCATCAACTGAAAAGAAAGGTGAAACAAAATACTGAAAAGTATCCCAAAGTGTAATAAATGTCATTAAATGAGTTATACTTTGAGTTGACTTACTTAAACTGGAAAGTCACAGTATATTTTTTGGGAACAAAATTGTTCTTTCTTTATATTTAAATAAAATTGCTAGCACTGTTGATCAGCCCATGTTTGGATAAATTCCTCAATACATAAAAGTGATTTACCTCTTTATCTTAATAGAACCATCCATCCTAGATCTTTTCCATTTATTGTCACATTTCTGTTGAAACCCAAATAGCCAGACTTTATAGCCAAACCAAGCCCAGGCCAGAGAAAATGCTTGTGATTTTCTATTTCACCCATGCTCCCCATGCATTAATTTAAAATAAAATAAATATAATTTCAAATATTTACCATTTCTATTTTCTCAGCCACCTTTTTGCGTGTTGGGTGCTCTTAAATTTCACTTTTGACAGATATTAGTCAAACTGAGCAGAAGTAGACTAGTTCTCTCTTCAGTCTCAAATGTACCCCAGTGAGAATAAAATCTGCATCAGATCATGAGATGAAAAGGAAAGAAAGAGAATTAAATTCCAGAACTTTTTATCTGGACAAAGACACAATTACAGGGTTAGAAGGTATTTCAAGCCAGAATTTTTTCTTAATGCAGCATTGATACATAATTAATATAATCTAGCCTTAGAGAGAAAAATCAGAATTGGGGAAAAATTGTATTAATTCCCTTGTTTTGAAGGGAAGTGGTTGCGTGATGTCTTAAAATATGGCTTGCAATGTCCTTATTCAACAGATTAAGAATATTCAACATGTTGCATGACAAATCAAGGCACAGTCTTTAGAGTCATTTAAGATTGATGTTTAGCAACAAATGAAAACCATTTACCACTCTCCCCAGAGAAATTTTGGAATGAAAGATTAATTATCCATATTATTGTGAAAGCTAGATCCAGAAAAACTCTCTTGGTTTACATCTTTTGTTCCAGAAATTAATTTAAATGTCTTGAAAAGATTGCTCAGAATTTATATGGTGCCTTTCCTCATTAAAATCCGTGGATATAAATTTCACAGTATTTGAAAGTACACAGATTTTAGCAGGGAAAAATTAGAGGCCTGTGGCCTTTTAAATGTCAGGGACCAGATTATGGTCTCTGCTGTATGTATCTAATTCTCGCTGAAATGAATAGAAGTCCCACATATACACTGTGTTTATAATCAGAACCAATTGTTTTTCTTTTTGCATGATTCAGGCTGGGTGAAAGAAAAAAAGTAGGAAACAGGCATCACAGGGCAATATCAACCTTTGGTCCTCAAAGTGTACAACACATTAGACCTGATTTCACTCATTTGTGTCTTTAACAGGCTTTTTATGACATCTTCTGTATTTTTACAGAGAGAATAACCTCATCATTTTATATAATTCACTGCTCTTTTGTTGAACTGCTAATATTTATTTTTTTTTCTTGCTGAATAACAGATTTTCCTTAGCTGGTGCTTTTGTGCCTTTGAAACTACAAAAGCAGAGAATAGGACCCTACAAACTTGAGTCCATCACCATGATGGGTCAAGATATAGTTGGTTTTGGGTGTGTGGCATATCTGAAATTTCCCCCCATAAGGCATCCAACCTGCATTACAGATTTTGCTTCTAAGGAGCATCTATTTGCAGTATGGAGTTTCTTGTTTTGGGGGTAGTTTGGGGGTTTTTTTTCATTTTTTAACAAACTGACAACTGTTCCACTTACACACTGTGCAATATGTATGTCTGCTACGACGACCTAGTTCTAGAAGAATAATGCCAGATGTCCCGTGCTCAAAAATACCTATACTAATGCTACAACCACCACTATCACTGTTTGTTTATGTAGTAATCAGCTGCCACGCTGTCTTTTCATATCAGTGCTGGTATTGTTCTGGAGTGAGGTCTGGAGGAGATACAGGAGACCACACAGTTTAATTGGGCCGCAGGCATCTTTGGAGAGAATATCCTGAAAAAAGTTTTCAAAGCACCAAAGCACTTTGTTCTCTGCAGTACCTGCTAAAGAGGCCAAATGCAATTTTGAGATGCTGTGTGAACACTTAAGATCCTGATTTACAATGTATATTTGAAACTTTCTCTTTTTTTCGTAGGCAGGGACAAAGTTTAGATTTCTGGGGTTTTTTCCCTAATACTTTTTCTTGGCAGACAAAACTTAGATAATTGCACATCTGCCTACGGGCAGTCAGGAGTTGTGCAGATCCAGGTATTAGACAGACTTTTTCTCTGTTGTCTGCTCTGACTGACTGAGCCATTTCTATTGACTCTTGAGCTGTAAACGTAACATTTACAAGTCTCTCCACAAAGAATTTTGCTCTGGGAGTTGGAATATGTCCACAAACAGATTTAATGAGATAATAAACACTTTGGCTGGCAGAATACAACACAGGAAAAAAATGTTGCCCCTCTCTAAACAAGCACTTGGACTCCTTAACCTAGATCCAGGACAAAAGGTGATGGCCTCAAGTTGTGCCAGGGGAGGTTTAGATTGGACATTAAGAAGAAGTTCTCTACTGAAAGAGTGGTCAGGCGCTGGACCAGGCTGCCCAGGGAGGTGATGGAGTCACCATCCCTGGAGGGCTTCAACAAATGAGTAGATGGGGAGCTTGGAGACATGGTCTAGGGGTCAGGGAGATGTTGGACAAAAGTCGGATTTGATCCCAGAGATCTTTTCCAACCTAAATGATTATGATTCTATGATCCTTTCTTCAAAATACCTTCTAGAAATAAAAATCTCAATTAGATAATAGTCTTGAGTGCTTCTTGTGCTGACATGGAAACTCAAGACCTATTGGTTAACAAAATGTTCCACTGATCTCGAAAACAAAATGTGCTTCTCACAGCTAAAGACGTATCAGCAGTACATTAGCTTTAATTTGCAGTCCATGCTCAAATAAAAAACTATATCTGTAAATCCTGCTCACCTTCAGGAAAATTCTTGTTTTGCTAAGATGCAAGATACTACTGTTGTCTTTTTCATCAGTCTATAAATAAATGTAAAATGCTCCAGTGTAAGTCTGGTTTGCTGCAAATACAGCAGATTTGACTTCTTATCCTGGTCAGTAAAAAAGATGATGCATATATATAAAATAGAAAAAGGGTGGAAAAATGACCTGCATTGAGGAAACTAACCTTCAGATTCAGGGACAGCAGAAAAATGCTGCACAAAAAGAACTGTTTTCTTATCTACACCAGAGTAACGAAATTGCTTTCAAAAGAGCTTTATTCATTATTTTGGGGAGGAACCATATTATGAACTAGCTCAAACAGCTGGCAATTGTCCTCCTCCTTCCTTCACATCTTTCTTCCCCTCTTTTCCCTTTTTTCCTTTTTCTCTCATTTCTTTCTTCCTATCTATCTTTCTTCCTATCTTTCTTTCTCCCCCACCTCCCTCTCTCCCTTTCTTCTTCTGCATTTCAAAACCCAACATATTAAACCAGTAAATCAAGGAGGAGATAGCAAACATGTCCACTCCATATAGCAAATAACTATTTTGACCAACCAGCTGCTAGCAGGTATAAAATCTGAGACAGCTGGTTACCCAACTCCTTAGGGCTATCTGCTCTAAAAATCACTTCTTTTCTTTTCCTTCCTTTTTTTTTTTTTTT
>VYZX01029354.1:121130-182316 GCA_013401335.1 Brachypteracias leptosomus | reverse complement strand
TCCTTTTCACAGCACATATCCAGATACAGAATCTCTGAGCTAATTATCAGGGCTGGGATTCTCAACTTAATCATCACTACCAATTCCCTGGAGTACAGTGGCATCTAAGAGCTAACCCCTGCCACGCTGAATCACAGCCACACAGATGAAGAGCCAAAACCCACTGAGATTTTCAACAGTAGAGTCCTGTACACATATATAATATAATCCTCTACTTCACAATTGAAGTGTAAACTAGGAGACACTATCTGATGAAATGCAATTAAAAGTTAAAAGATGAATGTTATAGATTATTAGTTTAACAAGGCTTCAGGGAAGAGAGAGTCCATCTGTCTGCTTTGTCTAAAAGCAATTCTACAGTGGGCTATCTGTGAGATTTAGCTCGTGTTCTCCATGAACGGAGAAAAAGGTGTAAAGATAAATAATCAGTTGACTAAGTAGCTGTAACTTTGCACAAAGCATTCGGCTTCTGGTTAAATTAAAAGCAGAGGAAGGTAGATTGCAGAATTATTTCTCTCCGTCATCCTCATTAAATTTCATTTCAACAGGGAATGGTGTCACTGCTGTTTTAGTTATCTATTATGAATTCAACCCGATATCCAGCTTGAGTTTTCTCTATGTTACCTCCTGTACTTGCAGGTATACAGAATGGCGTGCAGCTATATGATACCAATAAATGGCAGGCTTAATTGTTTTGTAATTATTCCATGAAACCATTTATTTTGCATGGATAAACACAGATGCTTGTGTTCTCTGCCGGTGTAAACCCAGATCATTCCACTGACACCAGTGGAGGTGAGCTAATTTACACCAGCTGGAAATTTGGCCCCATTATTTAAGGGCCTGAGCTATTTGGCAAGCGCTCAATAGGCACGACTGAATTGTGAAGTTTCCTCTTAGGGCATTTCGGCTGTAAATTGCATTTTAAACAGAAACTTCAGCTATCTGGATGTAAAATCTTCCTGGGCTAGCTGCAGTAAATCCGTTGGTCTGTCAGATGCATGTTATTTGCTACACCACTTGCAGATGTGAGGTCCTATATGAGATTTCCTTGATGTAGCCGCCTATAACAAAGACATATTTATCACACTTACAGCTGTCTAGCCTTTAACTAACACTGCTCAGAGGGAGGACACTCCTTTACAAGAAATCTAAACGATGCTGTTATTTTTTTGTTGAGGTTTGGGTATCATCAGCAGCATTGGCAGCTTACAACACAACTGTTCACAGCACAGTGTTTGGCGTGGTGTTTAAGGCTGCAGCTTCTGGAGTTATGAAAATATGTCAGAATTCATGCCTAACTTTTTAAAATATAAACATCTTTCTAGTGTGTATCAGGGAATAAAAAATTAAGAATATTTCCTGAGTGGACACATCTCAATGAGCATTAGAAGTTTAAAACCACTTAAGAAACTCATCCCCAGACATTCTCTCTCCTTCATCTCACCATAGTTATAACAATTCCATAATTATGGAGTACCTTACATATTTCTTGATTTGTGACTTTAGCAGCACTTCCCTAATACACTATTTTTCACAAAATAATAGTGGAAGATATGAAACTTCTGCCAAGAACCCATGGTGCAATTTAGTGAGATTTCAGACTGAGTGGAGCAGCCTTATGTGCATGGGAAGGATCTTGTACATCTAAGCAGAAGATCCTGAAATAAATAAAGTTTTAAAGTTTGAAGGACATGAAAGGAGCAAAGGACTTCTGAATTTTATCCTCAATACTTCCTCAATCACCCTTATTCTCCTTTTGTTTCCCTTTCTCTGGCCAAAAATTAAGAAAAGCAATGTTTCTTCATCACTGTCAATTTGTTCAGATTTGGAGAATTCTCCAGAGCAGGGTCAGTCATACTAAGTGTCATAATAACTGCAAGAATTATATAATAGCTCTGTAATCTCAAAACCTACAGTTTCTCTGCATATCTTTAGGACATAAACCTCTAATTCTCATTATTGTGCAACAACCTTGACCTCAGCTGTTTCTGGATGAAATCCTGTAGCCAGATGAGTTCTAGAGCAGTCAGAATAAACTGCAGGAACACTTGGTTAAATAGTTTTTTAACTACTTTTAAAAAATATATATTTCTGTGATTTCAGTAATCAATGCAGTGTGATGTGCTAAGTAGTCAGAAGGAAAAGTTTGGATAGATTACACTTTTTTCTGGTATACCCCTTCCTTGCTCTCTGTAGCAACATGTTCCCCATATTATAAGCAGAGATGTATTTTCACCAAAAAGGTTTTCAAGGGCTGGAAGAGGCTTCCCAGAGCAGTGGTGGACTCCCCATCCCTGAAGGGGTTTCAAAGCTGTGGAGATGTGGTGCTGAGGGACGTGGTTTAGTGGTGACCTGGCAGTGCTGGGGGAATAGTTGGACTTGAAGATCTCAAAGGTCTTCTCTAAACAAAACAATTTTGTGATTCTCTGGCTTCATTCAGGAGTTCCTCACAAACAAGCAGGTTTGTAGACGCATCTCCACTGAGACTGCTCCTGTTTCAGGACAAGCATCTCTGTTCTTCTTGTATAGGCATTTAAACTCAGTCTCAAACACATGCCTAGCTCTGATGTATTGTCTTCCTTCCCATTTAATTTGCATTAAGCAAGCTACTAATGGGTACCATGTAAATCCCATAACAAACACAAGGCAACACGTAAGAGGTTGCTCACTTTGAGCTTTGGTAAGGAGATGTGGCCTCTTCCTACCCATTTGAGTCATCATCATCTGTCAGAACTGCAAAGGAGAGTGTGCCAGAGGGTTTAGCTGAGAAAGGAGGGCAGCTTCGTGGCACGGTGGTAGCAGATGTGTCCTGGAGGGCCTTGAACTGCAGAAAAGTAGGAAAAATTAATATCAAATCCTGAGAGCTGGGACACTGTGGGCAGGTAAGAGTCACGCAGGACCTCATGGGACTTAAAGGATCACTTAAACTTTTGGTTGCTCACCTGAAACTTGCTCCTGCGAATATCACTGGCACCATTTTTCTGCTCCCTCGTCTCACTACGAAATGTCATGTTGTTCTTGTAGACATAATTATCTAATTGTTATTTGAATCCTCCTAAACCCTTTCGCTGTTCGTTTAGTGAGTTACCAGTGAGGCTAATGACATCAAGAAAATTGCTCTGAAAGGAGTTGCCTGTACACTGTGATGTATCATAAATATAGATGAATGCAAAATAAGATGCCAAGCAAAAAACGCAAATGAGCGGGGAATGAGATTCAGTCGCTCACCAGAGATTCAGATCTTGATGGAGAAGCCTCTGTAGGGCTACCAAGCAAAAAACAGGCTTATGTTTCAACTCCCCAGCTGCTGCTGAGTAGGGACCGCAACCTGTCATAGAGCACTAATTGAACAGGATGCTGCTGGAAGGAAATATGTGTCAGTGCCAGTCCCCCAGTGAAAAGCCATAAGGCAGATTCATGGAGGAGCAACACACAAAGAACAGCTCGGGCCAAAAATGTAGCCTCGGATGCAAAAAAAAAGTCAGGAGGGTAAGGAGCCACGGGAGAGCTCTGCTGTGGCTGAGAGAAGTAAAAGAAGGTTAAAATGCCCAGAAGATTTAAATGGCCTCTGCAAGAGAGGCGGCAGAAAGAGAGCTGAAGGGGATAAACAGCTGTCATGGGAGGCAGTAACTCAGCACAATACAACTTTATTTCACTTTGCATCTTTAAACAAACCATCGCCTGCACCGTTTCCCTGGCTTAAGCACCTCAAGACAGCCAATGGTGCAGGGCAAGTTGCAGGATGAGGTAGGAGGGTGGGCACTGCATCCCTGCCAGCCCATCTCTGCAAGGGGCAGGGGTGCAGGGGACACAGACACTTCTCACAGCAGCTCTGGAAACACCACACCTGCAAACAAAACTTCATCTTTTGTAATATTTTAAACTCTTGTTATTATCTAAATCTGTTCCAAAATAGAGGCAGTGCTCAAAAGACTGAGGTCTCCCAGTTAGCCAGCCTGAAACACCTGGAAGGATCCTGAATTTCAATGTTTTTTCTATTTGCCTAGCAAATCTCACATATATAGCTGAGGAAATAATCACATCATTTTTGTGATGACGGTAGTCATTTAAGGTGGTGGAAGACTGCTTGCATTGATGGACCCTGAAATATTTGGTCAGCTTAAGCTGGAAATACCATTCCACAAGTAAAGATATGAAATCTTCATACACCTTCATGTCCATGTCTGGTTTTGGACATACAATTACATTAAATCCTACCGTGCATAAGCCATGGAGCTACATAGAGGTTTGGAGAGAAGTGAACTCCAACGTCATCTCAGAAGCAGGTGTGGACAGCATTGATGTGAGTTTGCTGATACAGGAGTGCAAAGCCTTTGATCAGCTTCCTTATTTTCCAAAATTATTAATATTTACAATTCAGCTTCCTTATTTTCTGAAAATATTAATATTTGCAACTCACATTTTTTGGATATATTGTGGATTACCTCCTAGGTGATTAGTGCTTAAGACTGGGATCAAGAAACCTACCTAGATCACAATAGAATCCAAGAATGGTTTGAGATGGAAGGGACCTTTAAAACTCACCTTGTCCAACCCCCCTGCAGGGAGCAGGGACATCTGCAACTAGGGCAGGTTGCTCAGAGCCCGGGCCAACCTCACCTGCAGGGAAGGGGCATCAACCACCTCTCTGGGCAACCTGGAACAGGGTCTCACCACCTACAGCATAAAAAGCTTCTTCCTAAAAAACCTTTTTGCTTTCATTTATCATGTGCATTAAGAATATTTCTTGTCAGATGTGCTGTTCAGTTACAAGATGAGAAAAGATGCCTGAGATAATAGCGGAGGAAGAAAACCTGGGAGCATCAGTGAGAGCTGCAGGAAATGAAGGAGCACAGAGCCTGGAAAAGGTGCAGATGGGGTGAGAGGAGCTGATACTGAAGGGGAAAATGGGGTAAAAAGAGTAGCATGGAGCTTTGTAAGCTATTTCAGTGCAAAACCAAATAATTCTGGGTTTGAAGCAAAGAGTCAGTGTTATTGTCCACATATATGGCATCATGATGTCCACTAAGAGAGCTTGATATTCCTCAAACAGCTTTACTGTGTAATTCAGATAGTTTGTTATCACTTAGCACCTCTTCATTAATAAACCTCGTCCCAGAGAGGTCCCAGGAGAGAGTCTGCAAACCATTTTCACTAAGGGAATGAGATTTTGTGCTTTGGTTATTATTTTCTCTTCCCTAAAACCTCCCCTGTCAAAAGTCAGATAAGTTCCTGGAGTTGCCTTTATTGCAAGGATGCTGGTGAGAGGCCTGGGGAAATTGTTCCTATTCCAGTAATATGGAAAAGTATTTTGCTGTTGAAACCTTTCCCTTTTAGGGGGCAGCCCTGTTAACAACCCTGTCTATATCTTGCAGAAGAAGAAAATCAACAATAAGCCTAGCTGAAAGGGGGACAGATACAAAGGAAAACTTGGAGGGGAAATATGGAAATACATTTCTCAAAGTCGCTGCCTTTTCTGAGCTAGCAGCTATTTGAATATGACTGTTGTGCAAGAATCCACTGATGTGATTTAAAAATAAAAAGACTCTAGGAAAATACCAGTGGTTTTCATTATTTCTCCATTGGGAATTTCTGGCTTTGTTAGTAGATTCAGACTTCATTGTTAGCAGCCAAATGCTGAATACTAAACAAAGCATTTCCTCCTAAATTAAATGAAGCTTTTGAATTATGCAGCTTTAACGCTCACTCCTCCGCAGGGAAGAAAGGGTTAACAGCATGAAATATTACCTCTCTGTGAGAGAGGAGGGATTTAATTTCAGAAGGCAAGATCTTACAGCATATCCTGACTCAGACATGCTTTTACTGATTCAGCCATAGCATTCACTTGGAAAGCTTTACATCATGGCCTTGGCAGGCTCCCAGGCTTTCCCAATGCAGGCTGCTATTTTTCCTTTAGCTTACCAAAAATAGCCATGCATAGATTTAGTGTACTTGGTTTGCTGGTGTTTAGAGGCGTGTGAGTGTTGTCAAGATTGCTCCGGGCAGGCAGAGACTCTTGCAGGTCGGGGAAGAACAGGGGAAATACCAATTGGGTTTGCAGGCAGAGCCACCCACCCTGCAGCCTGGGACTTTGGAGACCTCCAAGCATCTGACCTGTGCACTTGTTGCACTGGTCCCATCATCTGCATGTGTGTTCCCAGATCAGGGCCAGCCTTTCTGGCCATTCATGGTAGTTTCTAAGGGATTAATTACTCCATTTCTCATGACCCTCATGGTACTCTGAGCATCAGGGCGAAAAAAAAAGGTGGTTGAGACTTTCTTTGGAGTGAGGTGTGGCCAAACTCTAGCTTCAAAATGTCGAGCAAAAAGAAAAAGTCAGTTGTTACATGAAGGGATGAGCATCATGACAACATCTCTTACAAATTTGCTGACCTCTTTCCAGGCCCTTTTCCTGCAGCCAGGAGGACAGAGCCTCAGCTGCTATCACAGCTGTCATGGATTACAGCTCCTGGGCGGATGGAGCTGCCTTCTGCTTCGTGTGCTGTGATGTGAAGTGACTGAGACTCCCTGGTGCAGAGCATCCTTGGGTATGTATCACAGAAAATCGTGAAGGAAGACCAGCAAGACGCCTCAACCAGGACAGCCTTAATGCTCAGCTGCCAACACAGGCATCCCCAGCATGCTCTTTGTCCAGGGGGCACGGCGAACACCAGCACCAGCATGTCAGCCACCACGGGGCTTCCTAAAGCAAGATATCTAAGAGGCAATGTTCCTGCCAACATCCAGGCTTGCGATGTAGACTGCAGTTTCAGAAGGAACACACAGTTTTTCCTTGACTGTAGAAGGCAGTTGGCAATAGCAGTGAGCACTCAACGAGGTTTTCCTGAGACAGCTTACCTAAAACAAATCACAGCACGAGTTACAGCAACAGGTTAGCATAAATTTTAGCTTGAGCTTCCTACCAGCAGCTTTTTTAGCTTCCTAGCATGCCTGCATCATGCTGACATGCTCTATGTCCAAGCCCAGGGTTGTTTCAGTAATCACCTCCTGTAGAAAAAAAGAAAGGACCTGACAATCTGGTACCTTTTGGTCCAAATTCTTTCAAGAAAATGATGTGAAAATCATCTCAAGGTCTGGGAGACTGGTGAATGGGATAACTGCAAAATGCCACAAGCTGTCATAGCTTTCTCTTCTGCACTTCTTGTCTCGTGGTCATAACCACCCTATACCTGTGGCACAAATCCAGAGAGAAAAAAAAGACCAAAGCCACCGTGGCCATATGGTGTGTCACCATAACATACCTGCTCCTCACTCTTCTCACCCCCACCAGGGAAGCACAGTATCACTCATTAGTCTAAAACAGGCTTTGGCTTGAATTTCACTTGGAGTGTGAGTTCTGTTGTGATGACACTAGTGAAAATCACCTGGGGAAGGCAAAGACACTGAGCAGATCTGGGTCTAGGAAATTATTTCCTTTTGGTGGTATGGAAACTCTAGCAGGGGAGTTGAGTGCCCCATTTAGTGACTGGAGTTTTCTTTGGTTTCTTGTCCTCCACAAGCAATGAGGAGGAAGCTCACTGTTGGGATCACTTCATCCAAGAATCTTTCCCTAACATTTTTTTGGTATTAATTTACAGAAGTTCTCACTGTCCAAGTGAACAGAAACACATATACCCTCTTACGATACCACTTGTCCCCATATGAGGGGGTTGTGGATGCTCCATCCGTGGAGGTGTTCAAGGCCAGGCTGGATGGGCTCTTGAGCAACCTGGTCTAGTGGGAGATGTCCCTGCCATGGCAGGGGGGTTGGAACTAGGTGATCTTTGAAGTCCCTTCCAACCCAAACCATTCTATGACTCTATATCCTTTCAGTTGCATACTCTTCTCCTCATTTCATCATCCAACACCTTCCTATGTTATTCTTCTTTCTTTTTGCAGGTGTTGCTCATAAGAGCTGGAAAGGACAGGATAGCCGTAAAACCTGACAAAAGATGATTTCTTTTACTTAATTATGTATTTTCATCCATCCTAGATATATGCACGTGTTTGTGTGTATGTATTGTTTTCAGAGTCTTCTCTAACTGTGCCCTTAAAAGCTGACAGTGCAGAACCAACAGCCCCATGCAACTCTGTCAAGTTACAAAGTGTAGGTTGGACAGCCAGCACCAACCTTAATAACCAAAAATAACCGCTTGGGTCTGAACCAAGTATTTTCTCATCAGTATGCAGCACCAGGGTGTAGGAGGAGGAATATGAGGAGTGGGAGGATATAAAACAAACAGCAAAAAAAGGAAAAATGTCAACTGTGCCCTGGCCTTCCTTTCTGCTTCTCACAGCCCACCCCAAGCTCTGCAGTTGTGGTATGTGAGGGGCTGCGTATGGAGCTGGGGTAGCACACATAGAGCTGAGCACATCTGGAGAGCAGTTGCCTGGTTTTCCACCACGAGCCAGCCAACATTTCTAAGCGAGTCCTCTGCCGTTGTTGCAGAGTGGTTTACGACTTGGCTTCTCCTTTGTAATAGGTTCATTCCTCCACCCAGCAGTACTGCTGTCACCCTTTCATCTTCACCTCCCCGCTCGCTACAGCCCTTCATCCACACGTGTGTACATGCAGAGTCAGGGAGGCTGCATCAGAGAGGGGGTCATTTGCACTGGAGAATTCGAGACGAGCGCTTCATCTGAAGTGCTAAACACCTTCCCCCTCCTAGAGACATCCCCTTCAAGGCAAACCACATTTCTTGAGGTGTGCACCACCACTTCGCAGGCCTGACTTTGTCATCAAAGTGGAAAACTGCGGCTTCAGTACAGCAAGGCGTGTGTTAACAGTATTTCTTGGGCAAGCTGTGGTTGAGTAAGGACGTGTAAGAAAATGGAAGATCTCTCTTTTTGAGATTATCTTTGCTCAGCCAGGAGCAGCACATCTGTCCTTTCCCCCTTTTCTATCACCCATGCTATCAGGAAAGTGGCTAGGGACAATTTCCTCCTCTCTGAGCTTTCTTTGATGTAATAGAGATGGTGGTGGGGGAAAAAAAGTCATCACACAGGCTGCTACTGGTTGCTGTTCTCATTTTAATTATTTCTACTTTCCCACCCTGCTAGGAAACTGAGGTTTCAACGAGGCTGGAAGTTGACAGTAGCAGCATGAGGAAGGTTCAGATACAGAGAAGAAAATATCTAGAAGAGCAGACACATATCTGTGAGCTGGTCCATGCATAAAGAAAGGCTGGAGAACAGACTCTCCCTGGGCACTGGGGGTTACACCAGACAAGAACAGCCGTGGAAATACAGCTGAGCACATGGAAGATGTGATAGACTCACTTCAGAAGCAAAATTAACTGTGATTACTTGATACAAGACATCACTCAAACCAATCAAATTGTTATTTTGGGAAATCATAAATTTGTATCCAGAGTCAGTTTGTCACTCATTAAAATCTTATAAGAATGATTAGGAAATGATCTTAATAAGCAAATGTTCTCCTCTTTTTCATCTAACAGCTTAAAATACAAGATGATCTCACGTTGGTGCTACATGACCCCTGACCACCTCGCAGGTAATCATTTTTATTCTCATCCTTACTGATAGGATTTGGTGCAGTATAATTCTTTCTGCCACAAGCATAGCTGAAGTCTTCTTGCCACCATCCTTACCTGGATGAGGAGCATTGCCTTGGTATGGTACATCTGAAACTCATTTATGCCAACTCATTGCTCGTTTCCAAGTCTGGGGCAGATCAATACTGAAGTGACCACAAAGTACGTGAAGAAGAAAAAAAAGGAAGAGGAATCCTTATGAAACAAATGAAAGGGGTGTAACCCCTAGGAGCCTCATGATTCCTCCATATTATAAGGTGAATTATTTTGGTGGTTACATATAACAGATGGAAAATAGTTACTTATGCCACTTCTACCAGCCTTTTCGACTCACTTGAAAAGCTACTCTTGCTAGGAAATCCCCTGCAGGAGGGACTTCACAGATCAGTTTGGTGGCTTTTCATGTGTGCTGCATATCTGTAGACTCAAACTGGGGATCTTATTTTATTTTAAGAAGCTTCCATGAAAGACATCTTTGTTAAGATACAGAGAAGTCAGCTTAGTCATTATTAAAGTATTGCTTAAATTACATTTTGAAAGCGGGGCTTAGGTATATATCGTTTCTTTTGACTACATAAGGGCATATTTTGCCCACAAGCATATGTCATACTTCTGAGAGAAATATTCCTCTTTCCAAGAATTACCCTTGTAAAACCATGGGCTGGGTCTGTACATGAAAGAAATACATATCATTCTGTATACTTAAAACTAACAGGTAAACCACTTTAGAGACACCATAAAACACATTTTGCAGAACACAAGTGAAAATAAAAAAACAGCCAAACAACCAGAGCAACAAACAAGAAACCAACAGTTTTATAAAGGACCAATTTCAAGTGCAAGTTACTGTAATATGGATGCAGCAGTGAATTCACTTTACCTTTAAATTTTACTTTTCCTTACACGGAGCTACAGGCAATTGAAAAGCTGTTGAAATCGGTACTTCTTAAGCTTCCTTTTCAATGGAATAACTACAGGAAACCCAAGGGATTCAAGTGCCCAACAGGTTAAGAGCAGTTTTATTTAATACATTGTCCTGCTTTGCTGAAAGAGAATGGTGATCTCTTTAAGAGACCTTTTTGATTTGCTTTCAGCTCATCCTGCTTCACAGTGCAGTTCTCTATTTCTTTCTCTCCCTATCTAGAAAAAAATAATAAATGCCAGTGTGACACATTTTCAGAAAGTGACAACATGGTTTAGAAACTGTCAGTACCTAATGAAGCATTTCAGCTCTATTTTATAAGCTGTGATTATCATGATCATTTTACTGATACATACATGGATTTGACATCTGCAGCCCTTTAGCCTTTTAAATAATCTGGTCAGCAAAATTGCTAGTATGTAGGTCAATTTAACCATTTCTTTCTGGGTTTTCTGGTGGGTTTTTTTTTTTAGTCATATGCTCTGGGTATATTTTGCTTCTTCCCTGTAGGAAACAGAGCAGAGGAGACTTGGAAGGTATTCAACAAACTCAATTATAAACTCAGGAACTTCTTATTACTTACTATATTTGCTCAAGGCAATGCATCATATAAGTAACACTGACAGAAAGGCTGTGACCTGAGAATTAAAGCACAGACCAGAACTATTGCTCCTGCTGCTCTTAGGTTATCAAAATATTTGGTTATTTGCAACCCTTCTCATATAGATCTTGAGATGACAGGACTAATAACATGGCTGTAGGAATGGGGAGAGGAGTGGAAGGGAAAGAAAACCCAGGGATGAGGTGCTGGGCTGGCACTAGGAAAGAGCCCAGACAACATATCTGAAACCAGGAGCAGTCAACAGCTTTCTCCACTTTTAAGATCTATTCACTTTGGTATCATAGGAAAAACCCCTTTACCTTGTGCCTTTCTGCTTGCAATAGCTCCCATAAGATTAGCTCGGTTTCAGTGACAGGAATTTAGTGGTCCCAGCAATGCTGAGTGCAACCAAGCTGCTCTTGACCCAACACGGGTAGGGGATGCTGCAAACCCAGGTTGCACACCCAGGTGTGCAAACCCAAGGGAGCAATGATGCAAAGCACATGAACTTTACTTAGTATGAAGGTACAAACCAGGAGATACAGAATAATTTGGGTTGGAAGGGACCCCAAGCTCCATATTGGCCAGGTTACGTAGGGATTTGTCCGTCAAAAGTATGGACTCTCATACTCACAAATATTCAGTGTGGTTTCTTGTATTTGCTTTGCTTGAAAGGCAGATGATTTGGGTCCTAGTGTGACTTTACACAAATAACAGTGACACTGAGTGAAGTGTCTGGATATGTGATTTCCTTTAAGCATGCAGGTGGTCCTGGTGAAGTTCAGATGCCTTCAAAACATCTCCATGGAGATTTGGACTGAACTGATTTCAGATGGCAACTGTGAAGTCTGATACGTAGCATGATGTACAACCAAGGCCAGGTTGGATGGGGCTTTGAACAATCAAGTGTCCCTGCCTATGGCAGGGGAACTAGAAGGTCTTTAAGTTCCCTTCCAACCCAAACCATTCTATGATTCTATGAGTGGACCACATCAGCAGTTTGTTCATAACAGAAATCCTCAAAAATCTGATTGAGCAGTGTCCCCACTCCTTGATTATCACCAAAATTTTACTGTTAGCCTCAAAGACAAGAAAGTAAATTATGTGTGGATTGCTTAAGGATTTTAATTTCCTTTAAAAACTGTAGGTTTTACATTGAAAATGTACTACTGTACCAATTTTCAGGCTGGAGATCTGCAACTAAACTTACTTTATAAGCAATTTTGAAAACCATTTCCTAAACCAAGGTTAAAAGTGTATGTGTGGGGGGGATTGACTTTTGTGATATGGTTGGTTGGTTTTCAGCTTGGTTTTGCATTCTAACATATTAAGTCCAATTTTTTTTAACAGAAATAGGTCTATCTGTTCTTTCTTACTTGGAAATTAAGGTGGTTGCTCAAGCAGCCAGGCAGAAGGAGTGCAGAAGACGTTACAGAACTCCAAACCTGAGTGCAGCAATATAGCAAGTGCTGTAGATGATGATCACAGGGTAAGTGCCACAGCTTTTGGGCATCTGTGCTTGATCTTCATGCTGTGCATGAAATGCTTTCCTAGACCTACACGGTGCTGATGGTAGGTCTAGCATCACAAGACACCAAACTCAAGTGTGCACACACATAGTGTGCCCTATGTGTGTACACAGAGATGCTCGCACGTATTAAAAGAAATAAATAAATGCCAGCTAGATTTTAACACCAATTTATAGGTAACTCAGCTTTCTGCAAATGCTGATTTGTGCCTCTTCAAGGAAACCACCTACAGATAGCCAAAAACTAAAGAAACCTTGAAAACTGTCATAGCAACATTTCAGATTGCAGTTGGGAAGCCTGTGCAATATTGGTGCCTTTTTTCAAAGCTGACATCCAAAAATTCAAGTTTAACACCCAGCACCTGTTCAGTGCTTCTCTGAATCAGGGCCATTCACAGTAAGAGTCATTTGCCCGTGCTCTTACTTCATGACCAATTTTTAACCCATGGGATGCATTCTCAATAAAAATTGACCAAACTATGTTCTCGTTATGAATTGCCTCGTGAACTTTCCTGAAATAAAATAAGCTCGCTCTCTTTCACATGAAACTATAGCATAATCTTAATAAAGCAGTGCTCACAGATGGGAACTCTTTCCCCTTTTCAGTCTTCTTTGTAAACAGATTTTTCCTATAAGAAACGATGAGATGAAATTCATTCCTGGAACAGCGAGTACAACCCCGTGTCAGATCTCCAGGATCTTGTTTTCATTTTCCAGTTACTGTACAAATGAAATAATCATGAGTGCCCAGCGAACAACTACGCTGGGTCAGAAGGTCTCCTAAATTATTAACAGTTCACTGCACCACAAAATTTACTACTACCTACCACAGTTTAAACAGGGATGTATGATACATTAGCTACTAAGGGCTGAACCCCCAGCAGAAGCAAAGATGGTGAAAACACTCTCTTTTAGGCAAGCTGGTGGTCTGACTTTAAAGTTCATGGATGGGTCTGTGGTGCAAAGCAACAACACATTTTGTTTTCAAGCAGCAGAACCAAGAGATGAAGTCAGAAGTTCAATTCTAGTGCAAGAGACTGGAATATCGGGTGTTGAAATATACGTGTTACTTCTGTGACAGAATCTCCTCAATGTCTCTTTCCCTATTTTTTCATACGAACAACACTGTAGATCTACTGGAGGCCAGGACAAGAGCTGTACATTGTTCCACTGCCTCATATCAAACCCTCTGCCCACCCACACTTACCCCTATGCCTGTGGCAGAAAGTTGTGGCCACTGCACCAGAGAGGCTCTCACAGCTTCTCCAAGCACAGCACCTACTCCCTTCCACTGCCATCTGCACCCTGGACTGCATCCCTGGAGTCTCATACTCTTTTAGGCTCTGTGCCTAGGACCTGATGTGCTGCCCTTGTCACGTATTGCCCATAACCACAAAAGGACCAATGCATTCAGAGCTCAAGGCCCTTTCTTACACCGCTCTGCAGGACAGTTGTGCTCGTTATAAGAGCTGAGTGCATGAAGAAGATTCTCTTCCTCCTCTACTCTGCCCCACTGAGGCCACACCTGGAGCATTACACCCAGACTCACGTTACCCAGCTCAAGAGAGACAGGGAGCTACTGGAGAGAGTCCAGTGGAGGCTACAATGATGCTGAGGGAACTGGAGCATCTCTGTGTTCAGGAAAGGCTGAGAGCCCTGGGGCTGCTGAGCTGCACAAGAAAAGCCTCAGAGGGGATCTGATCAATGCCGATCAAGAGCTAAAGGGGGGGGGCAAGAGGATGGGTCCAGACTCTTGTCAGTGGTGCCCAGGGACAGGCCAAGGGGCAATGGGCACCAACTGGAACCCAGGAGGTTCCATGTGAGCAGAAGGAGAAAGTTGTTTGTTGTGAGGGTGTTGGAGCCTGTGCCAGGCTGCCCAGAGAGGTTGTGGAGTCTCCTTCTCTGCAGAGATTCCAGAGGGGCCTGGACATGATCCTGGTCCCCCTGCTCTGGGCGAGCTGCTGGAGCAGGGGGGTTGGACCAGATGATCTCCAGAGGTCTCTTCCAACCCTTACCGTGTTGGCACTCTATGAGTTTGCAAGACCCAACATAAATCAAGCAATTGTAATCTCTCTCTGCTTCTGATGGCAGGTTTTCAATACTCAAAATATATCTTGAAAAACACAATTTTTCTTCCTTTTAAAAAATTTTTGTTTCTATATTGACTCCAGTCATACAGTCATCTCTTCATTGACTTTCTGGCTAGTAAAGAAGACGTAAAACCACTCACTCTTTCCTCATGGTCTGTTTTACATGATGCTCAGCCTAAGAGAGTGCAACATTCACGAAGGGATTTTGGGCTAGTTCAAGGGAAGCTGGCTGAAAAGGACACAAGCACTGGAAAACTCCTTTGGGTTTCTTCATCCCATAGCTTCAGTTGGGCCAGCTTAAAATTAGTGACTGCATTGTTTCTGTCCTCTTCTGTTGGCTGAACACTTGCAGACAGCAACCCTACAAAGCATGTGGACTGTCTCTCTTTTTTTGCCCTCTTTTTCTCTCTCACAGAAACCAAAACACGCACACACACACACACACACACACACACACACAGAGTCGCAGCTTGTCAACAGCTTTAGCAAAGTAAAATACAAACGATAATTAGAAACATGTGACCCTAGAAAAGCGGCGNTTCAGGAAAGGCTGAGAGCCCTGGGGCTGCTGAGCTGCACAAGAAAAGCCTCAGAGGGGATCTGATCAATGCCGATCAAGAGCTAAAGGGGGGGGGCAAGAGGATGGGTCCAGACTCTTGTCAGTGGTGCCCAGGGACAGGCCAAGGGGCAATGGGCACCAACTGGAACCCAGGAGGTTCCATGTGAGCAGAAGGAGAAAGTTGTTTGTTGTGAGGGTGTTGGAGCCTGTGCCAGGCTGCCCAGAGAGGTTGTGGAGTCTCCTTCTCTGCAGAGATTCCAGAGGGGCCTGGACATGATCCTGGTCCCCCTGCTCTGGGCGAGCTGCTGGAGCAGGGGGGTTGGACCAGATGATCTCCAGAGGTCTCTTCCAACCCTTACCGTGTTGGCACTCTATGAGTTTGCAAGACCCAACATAAATCAAGCAATTGTAATCTCTCTCTGCTTCTGATGGCAGGTTTTCAATACTCAAAATATATCTTGAAAAACACAATTTTTCTTCCTTTTAAAAAATTTTTGTTTCTATATTGACTCCAGTCATACAGTCATCTCTTCATTGACTTTCTGGCTAGTAAAGAAGACGTAAAACCACTCACTCTTTCCTCATGGTCTGTTTTACATGATGCTCAGCCTAAGAGAGTGCAACATTCACGAAGGGATTTTGGGCTAGTTCAAGGGAAGCTGGCTGAAAAGGACACAAGCACTGGAAAACTCCTTTGGGTTTCTTCATCCCATAGCTTCAGTTGGGCCAGCTTAAAATTAGTGACTGCATTGTTTCTGTCCTCTTCTGTTGGCTGAACACTTGCAGACAGCAACCCTACAAAGCATGTGGACTGTCTCTCTTTTTTTGCCCTCTTTTTCTCTCTCACAGAAACCAAAACACACGCACACACACACACACACACACACACACACAGAGTCGCAGCTTGTCAACAGCTTTAGCAAAGTAAAATACAAACGATAATTAGAAACATGTGACCCTAGAAAAGCGGCGCAGAATCTAAAAGGTCATCTTTTTTCCAAATGACCTAATTAGAAAAGCCTGGAGTGTTGGCTGCAGCATAATGGTTTTACACAGCTTTTTTAACATAGACTTCCTGTTTTAAAACAGCGTAATTTAGTGCTCCTGCAAAAAAAATTTAAAAAAAAAATTAAAAAATAAATGAATTGGCGTTTAATGCCAGCAAAATTAGCCCTCACAACAACACCTGCCTCAAGCAATCTCCAGCCTGTTAGATCTATCAACGGAGCATTGCGGATTTGCCATCCCATAATGGCCATCGAGAAGCCAGCACCAGGACCACTGCCAGCTTACAAGTGAGCTTGAAGAGGCTCTCCAGCATCACATGGAGCAGGCAGGCATGTAGGGCTCCAGCACATCCCTGCCCACAGCATCTGGATGGAGCATCCTCACCTTGGCCCAGCAAGAGGCAACGTGCAGAGGAGAGGAGATGGAGCAAGGAGCAGTGGAGGTGGAGGTGTGAAGAAATGTGGAAAAAGGTGGGAAAAGGAAGGTAGGGGCCAGGGAGCAAAGGAAGGAGTGGATCAAGATTTCTTGCCCGGGGTCATCTCAACGAGAAGATGATGGGGTAGAGTTGGGGGATTTGCTGAGTTTAGCTTCACCTCCTCACTCCACCCTCCTGTTTAATAATTTTCTTTGTTCTGCTGAACACGCATGCCATTTATTTCTGCAAAAACTATTAATCCCAACTTTATTCATCGTTTAGCAGGGCTATATTTAGTTTATGGCTTTTCCCTATAAATCAAACCCTGAGGGCTCCTCAATTTTAAACAGTTTAATTATGGCAGCCATTCCCAAGCTGTAGGGCATGTCCCCACCACGGTGAGAGTGCAGGGGGCTGCGAGATCGGCTCAGGACGGCGGTGAGGAGAGGACATGGGCTGGCTCCCAGACTGGAAGCAGAATAACCAGGACACTCTGGGTCTGGCCTGAGCTAATTAGAGAGAGGGACAGAGTTCATGGAGCTAGAGAAAATAGCTTGGGAAGCACCAAGTCCATGCTTTGGTAGCCAAAGTAGGTTCATGTGAATTCAGATGAAGAGAAGCCCGAGCTTTCACATGGCAGCCAGGCTGGAAGCTCTGCAGCCATCCTGAAGGTGGGAAGGACATGAAGTTTGCATGTCCATGTCCCCAGGGACTTAGATGTTCTCTGCTCATACTGGTTTCATTGGGAATCAACGGCATTGCCCATTTCTCAGGGAGCCTCCGTGTCCCATAGGAGTGAGCTGGACGAAGAAGAATGGAAAAATATTATATACTGTGCATGTAGTGTGCTGCTTAACCATTTTTTTCCAAGCTTACAAAACCATGTGATCTTGACTGAAAACTGTGTACATGCCAAATGTAGATCTTTACATTCAAACTCTATTTGAGAGTCTGTAATGGAAAAAAAAAAAAAAAAGATACTCTTAGTTGGTAAAAACCTCATATTTCCCCAGCTTCATTGTTCTGAAATGACTGCATGGATTTGATTCAGCTGTTCATTTTTTTTTGTTTGGTCCAGCTTGAGAAGAGCAAATGTCACATTTTAGCCTCAAAGGTAATTTTACTGTGAAAGCCACTGAAAATAGGGACTGAAAAATAAAAGAATCATGACAACAGTAGTGGTAGTATAATGATATTATGTATTAATAATGGTTTCCTCATGGTAATACTTTTAGTAATTGGGGGTATCTCATCCATAATTAGACAGGGGCATTCAGAGTTACTTGATGCTTACAAGACACAACCCAGAATGGCAAAAAGAAGCATCAGGAAGATACCATATGATTCGTAATGCACGTTATGTAAACGCTTAAGATTAGAGATTGGCAATTTACATCTTCCCTATATCGCACTGAACATGTGGACATTATCCTCAAGACCCTTCTTTTGTTCTCTCCATTGGTGTAAGGGGTACCCAGTCCCCACGAGGCAGAATCTGGTCCTTGTAAAGCACTCCCACCTGGGTGAGGCTGTCTGTTGATCTGGGGAGAATCAGGTCACTAAGACGTAACTTGGTTTCAAAGACTGAAAGGTACTAATTTTATATGCCAGTAAATCCATCAGATCACAAGGAGACTGAGGAAATGCTTTTATCTTTAAAATGACAGGCATTAATAATGTTACCAGAATTTCCCTTACATATAACTTTAATAGTTTTGGGACTCTTCAATATCTGTACAATGTGAAAACTTCTGAAACATGAAAGGCAGTGTCCCCTTCAGAGTTACTGGCATTGCCAGCATGGGTGTGGGAAGATGAAATATGTTCCCGGGAAAAAGAAAAGGTTGGACAGAAGAGAGGAAAGCCATAACCATTTAAGGAGAGGTGTATTATAAAGACTCTCCTACTGACAGCATTGTAGCTGGCTCTGTGAAGAAAAAGACCAGCTCTGGAAGAGGGCTTGCAACCACCAGTTAAAGCAGGGAGGATTTGTGCTGAATTCCCTCTCACAGGTACTCATGAGACACGGTTTCAAAATGGAAATGGTTTCAAAAGAACCATTGTTAGCAACTATGCCAAGTCCATGAGAAATTTACTACCCAGTGCAAAGTGGGATCCACAGCAAGCACTCTGGAAATCCTGAACCACAAGCTCCAAATGTGATCAAGTCTTGTCTCTTCTCCTTAAAACATCATAGTCTCTGCAGACTTTCTCATCCTTCCCCAGACAAGGTCCTGGGAGCCAATGGCTGGAAAATGGCTGCTTAATCTTAAACAAAAAGTGGATGAATAAAGGACTCCCTTGGGAGTGAAGGTCATGTTTTAATAATCTCAGGTTTGTAGGATGTCAATCTTCCCTCTGCTTCAGGATAAGAAAAAATGACGAAAAAACCCCACAACATTTCTTTTTATGTTCATGCCATTAGAGAAGCTCTGCGTTGTGTGCTTCTGATCTACATCTGCTTGGACCACAGTGGCAAGTCCATGACAAGGACATGATAAGCTCAATCTATCTTTGCACTTACTCAAGCCTCTAATAATTTCCTAGCAAGGTGCCAACATGCATCTCAGCTAAACAAAGCTGGAGTGAGCATGCCACAACCTGAAACCAGATTAATCACTCCCGAGATGAGCTTCTCCTGATATCTGTGAGAATTAGCAGAGAAAAAGTGCTTCCTGGGCTGAATGTAATGCAGCAATGAGTCCTGTGGGTTGAGTGGACATCCTTGCAAGGAGTATTTACTGTCTGCCCCATGTACTGAGCATTTAGCAGCCTGTCTGGATCATTGCTTGGTTTTCTTTTTTTTTTATCTTGTTTGCTTTTTTTTTTTTTTGGCTTTTCTTTTGCTTTTCTTTTGCTTTTTTTTTGCCCAAGCTAATGGAGTTCCCGGGAAAGGTTCAGTAATGGAACTCTGCAGGGAGCGAGTGTCCCTGCTTTTTTGTCTTCTCACCTTACTTAATTGTCTATCTAATATAGGGCCTATATTAGCTATTTCATATAGGAGCTGAACCTCTGCCAAAATATGGCAGATCTCAGAGGGTGGGGAAGAGAGATCACAGAAGCAGCAAGCCACACAACTTTTTGGTCTTGCAGCGTGAAGTAGTCACCACTACCCCCACACCTGCTTCTCTTTAAAAATCAATGAAATAAAAAAAAATAACCAAACTGATAAAATGATACAGGTGAACAATCAGATTTATTTACTGAAGTTCCTGTAATCTGAACTCCTATTCTTTAAGACACTTTTCATTAGCATCACGTTAGCACAGCACACTGAGATGGTTACAACAGCAGCCGCCATTCATTGCCTTTGTTAGAGGTTATTTGAAAGCGTGCGCAGAGCAGATCTATAGAAAATCTACAGGATATTCCATTTGGTTCATATGATTCAAGCTCGCTGCAGACTGTACAGTCACAGCTTCCCATTTCTGATGGAAATACTACAAACTATTATATATATTTTTTTTTTATTAGCTATAATGTGCAGATATGGAAACTGAAGGATACCTGGCTCCTTCCACTTCTCGCTTCCAGTCGCCCACTCTGTCTTTCTTTCCCTTTCACACACATGCTTCATTGATCTGAATTCTACATTTATTTCCATCAGAGAACAGATTTAGTTGATCACAGAAAGTTGTTCATTCCAAGGTGGAAAGATTTTTGCTTTGTTTGGCAATGGGAAGCATTTTTAACAGGTTTGGGCTTTCAGAGTTCGTGTTTCATGAGCTAACTGCAGGACTGGGGCAGCGTGAGAAGAAAAGGCAATAGAACATGCACAAACAGCCCCCTAAAACAAGGTTCTTCTAACACCAATTGCTTTACTACCTCAGTATCGAGTTTGCAAAGTTTCTTGACTCCCAGAAATCTTGTGTGTGAAATAATAGCTGGTTTACCTCTTGGTCTATTTGTGCTCAGTGAACACCAACCCAGACAACTGGCAGTGCCTGTCATTGCTCTCTGATTACTAACACAAGCTGCAGGGTTTGCAGGGCCAGCACAAGGGACTAACTTGTTTATGAGAACCTACCAGAACCTCAAAACACTCCTGCACCAACATGACATAGCAAGCACCAGCTGCAACCAGTCAAGCCCCAGCTCCTGGATGGACTCAAGCAGGCATCCCACTTGTGGCTGGCAAAGAAAGAAGCGTTGCAAAGGTTATCTGTGCCTCGAAGGCAACACCAGACCCAGGAACTCACATTTTTGAAGCTGTCGCTCAGGGACTGCTGAACATGTATATTATGACTGTAGGAGTGAAGCTCAGAAGCACAGCATGCAAGAAACAGTTCTCACTAGGGGCTGGGAGGAGAATAATTCAGAAGAAAATCTTTCTCTTTACAATTTTTGTGGGTTTTTTTTTTTCTTTACATAACCAATTCAAATAGCTATATTCCTCAGCTGCTGGGAAATCAAACACAGAGATAGTTCCTGGACCATACAAAGCTGGCATCCAGGAGGATGCTGGGGGATGGGGAGGAGTAAGGGGTCCCTGTTAGTGCATCCATGGTGAAATATATTTGGGAACCCACTCTGTCAGCAGCTTTGTTGCTGCAGAAAAAGCTGCTTGCAGATCTACCGCAGGTCAGGGTACAGCTTTTGTTCAATGAACAAGTCCTGTGGTGAGAGGGTCTGTTCAGAGGTGGCATTTTGAAGGTTTGCTGCAGGTTTCTCCACCTTCCATGAAGAAGGAAATAAAAATGCTGGATTGTGGATGAGCAGAAAGCAGCACATGTGAAATAAATCCTTGCAGGCAGACTGGGTGGCCTATAGGAAATGGTGTCTGCACAGAAGCCCCCATTCCTGAGCATTTTAGTCCAGTAACAGTAAAATATTCTGCTGTAATTGATCCCTGCAGCTACAGCCCCACTGGTGGGTTGCTCCACAGCTTGAAGGAGCTGTGCCCAGAAGTGCAGAGCGTGGCACGAGGCAAGAGGGAGGCTATAAACTTGACTTTACCACGGGTTTTTAGACCTTAGGAAGACAATAAATAACTTGGTAAGCATCGCTCAGGGCAGGCAGCACTGCCTTGCACAGGAGGGGTCAGCAGGACAGTGTGTTACAGCTTCTCTAAGTCACAGTAATTACTGAAACAAGAACTCCCTATTGTTTTAGCAGCACTACAAGACTAAGAGGTAGATGTTGTCCTTCTTATCATCTACAAGCATCCTGATATCTGATGCGGGGAGCTGTGGGCGAAAACAGAACCAAAATCTTTAGGCCATGGAGTTGGATAATCAGATTTTCAGGGAGCTGCCTGGTGGCATGGCCATGCCAGGCAGTGATTGGCACTTCAGGGACCAGCAGCTATCCTAAAGCCTTGCGGTTCATCACAACCTGGAGGAGGAGAGAACCTGTGCCACAGCAACTGTTTGTTAAATAAGTGGTCTAGAAAATATGGCCTATCATGGGCAATGAACCAAGGCCTTCCCATAGCCTCCTTGGGGCTGGCACAATCTCCACAGCAAGGACTGCTGTAAGCTCACCTATTCCCTCCCCACAATCAGAAACGACCCTTTAGAAGCACATTGCTTGGATTAAGCACATGGAAGCACACAACTAGCAGAAGTGGTGCTTCCATCATCATTTCCAGCACTGCCTTTGTGTCTTGTTGCTGAGGGTAGGGGAGAAACTGAGGTGCTCAGAAGCATCGAGCATCTGCCAGCTCAACCACCCTCACAACCACAGGTCTGTACAATCAGCATCTCCGCCATGAATCCACCCCTCAAGTTCTTCCTCAGGGTTTATTGTGCTATTTCAGGCCAATCTGTGAGCTCTTCTGAGAAAAAGCCATGACAAAAGCTGTACAGATGCTGAACAAAGATCTCAACCTTTTTTTTTTTAACATTCTAAATTGTGTTTTAAATGGTATTTAGACCAGACAGTGTTTTGCAAGACAAAGGAGGGCTTGACTGGAACATGCCAATGAAACACACATGCACTAGTTATGGCTTTTTAATCTTAATAATTATCTTTTTCTGAATAGTCTTTGATAGGTTAACAACTTCTTGATAGCAGTGCACCTTTGGTTCAGACAGAAGCATCTTCCTTTTTCAGAGGGATTGAAGGTTATTGTTTAACATCTCATGTCAGGGATCTTCAAGTGGCAACAATTTACCAATTATCTACAGTGGACTTCTGAAAAACATTTTTTCTATCCTTTAAGTTTATTTCTTACTTCTCAGAGGTAGAATAGAATATTCACGTGTAGGTCAAATCACTGTTAATTTGGCTTGTCGCTTTTTTTTTTCAGGTAGATTGTTAACCTATCATTTTAATGGAATTTTTACAGCATTTGATTTATTTTTAGAATCTTCACCGATCTGTTTAATTACTTGGAAGGTTGTGGGTTTTTAAAGCTAAATAAAAATTTTGTTCCAAATCAAACATTTATAGATTAGGAGTCACACACACAGAGCCTCTTGTATCTGCACCTACAATTCTGTGGTCACGATAATTTGGCATATGGATTTTTCAGCATTTTTGAAACTGATCTTCACAATTAAGCATCTGATCAGTTGTGAGCACAATTACTCAGTTTGCACAGGTAATTACAACACTTCAGTGTGAAGACTCAGGGTTCACCTGTGCTTCGTTCAGCATCATAAGCAAAATCCCACTGGTTTCTATGGCAGAAGAAGACTAAGGGCATGTGGCCACTCAACCCTCATAACTGGATAAACCCTTAATTTTTAAAACTGAGGCTTCAGTCAGCTGATCTCACCTTACTGACATGCATGTAAATTATAAATATCCAGGGCTTACTTTTTGCCTTGTGGAACTACACCATCACCACAAACATCTATATTTACTGCTATTAGCAAAATGCTTAAGCCAAAGTCCTGTTGTACTGGGCTCAAGAAGTTCAGAAGGCAACCACAACATCAAGAAAATTTTCAACCTATGTAAATTTTTATTATTCAGGCTTTTCCTTCCTCCACCCCAACCCCATCCCATTTTATTTATAGCAGAATTTAAGTCTTCATGTTCAGCCTACAGATGGGTGTAGCTCAATTTACTATATGGGTTAAATTAATTTTACAACCTTATCTGAAAAATATCCTAGATTGACTTCACACGTAAGATGGCTCGGTATGAAGAATCAAGAGATTTAAGGTTTATTTGTTTCTTTCTTTTAAAAGAGCAACAGACTGAAAAAAGAGGACATCTAAGTTAAATTCTCAACTTTGCCAGAAATTCCTCGTGTACTCTTGGGAATCAATTTCATTTCTCACCGACTCTGCTTCCCATCTTTAAACGTGGCATAAAAAACCTTTTCCGCTTTCTCTCCCATCCATTTAGATCCTTAACACTTCCCTGGCCTCTTGCTGTTTCTAATGATCTTAATACTTCCAGATGCCAACATGATACAAGTGATAACCACAGGTTTCAAACGTTTCACGCTGGGACAGTGTAAGACGGAGTAGGTCTAATGGGTTTGTCCCAAGGTCACACAGGGCTCTTTGGGAATGTGATGTTTTGGGAAATAAAAAAAAATTTAAAATAATTTAAAAAAAAGAAATAGCATTACTTTAAGAGTATTTGTCAAGTGTTCAGCTAAAGCCCATAAATTTTTATACCTTAGTTTCTTATCTATACAGGAAAAAAAAGAAAGAAAAAAAATATTTGCTTTCTATAAGGACTATCATTAGTCATCCTTTCATGCTCATGAGGTTCTCTGTTAGTGGGACATCAAGTACAAAGCCTGATTTTCCCACCTTGTGAATCTCAGTCGTAAGATCCCAGTCCCTTCCTCTGTGATACTTAAATCTGGCACTAGCTGCAGCAAAGGCTTCTCAAAGCCCCTTTTATGACTTGCAAATAAAACCCAGAAAAATTCAAATCGGAAAGTAATGAAATACTTTTTAGGATATCAGGAAGCACTAAAGGCAAAGAAATGGGAGACAGATTCACATTAATATGTGTGAGTTCATAAAGATGTTTTCTTTTAAAATTCTCCTCCAAAATGTTAGTCTGTGTAATGAATTGGGCTAGCAGGTATGTTATAAATGTAGCAACTACTGTAAAATGCCATAAAAATGATGGGTTAACAATCTAGATGAAAAAATAGTAACAAGTCAAAATAACAGTGATTTGATCTTTCATGTGAATATTCAGTTCAGTCTGTGATGAGAAGCAACATTAATGATGAGAGGATATAACTGTCAAAAAATCCTGGGAAAGAAACCTAATGGAAAGGAAAATATTATTCAGACCCCAATGCTGGTAATAAGTAAATTATTACCAACTTTGATAAAATTGGACAATTAATATGTAGAAGTGCCATAAAAGTGTGTAGAGTCTCTAGCATGCAACATGAGCTGTTGCTTAATAATAGAGGACCTGGTTGAGTCTAAAACTTTCATAAACAGCATCTTTTTATATTGTCCTTTACATTTTGAAAATTATCCCATTTTTCTTGAGATCTTTTCTTAGGGTGTTAATAACAGAGTAGAGAGTTTTTGAAAAGGCTTTTCAGAGATAATCTTCTCAATTTTTAAGGAGTGACTGCAATTCTCATTTGATAGCAGCAATTTTACTTTTAACTGCCTATAAGTTGCCCTTGACTGTAACGAGGTATATTAAGGATGTAAATATTGCATAGGCACACATCTATAAGTGAGAGTGAGGAGCTCGTGAAGGATATGTGCAGGTTAACCACGTTTTTTCAGGATTTCTGCTGCTGTTGTGCAGATACTGGTAGCTGAGACACTGTCAGACATCTTTGGATGGTGATACACAGGTGATGCCTCATATCACAGAGCTGATGCAGCCTCCAAAGCATCTCACTGCAGATCCAGCAGCTCTAACTCAAGCCATGCCCATGGCTCACTCTGGATCCAGCCCTCACATCTTATCACCCCAGCTGCAAAGAGTTAGGGGGTCATTTAGGCTGGAAAGCAAAAAGCACCCAGCTGCAAGGCTTTGTGTGCCCCTTCTTTATGCACCCACTTCAGAAACAGTCCCAGGGCTCTAGCCTCAGGTGAGACTTTGTTTTAATGATGAACACATTCTTATATGTTAAAGGAGGGATGTTTACAACACGAGAACATCTCATGGGAAAGTCTATTCCAGAGTAGGTCTGTGCAAGAGGGGATGTTTTCCTATCTGCAAAAGTCTTGGTTTGATTTCACAGAAAATTCACGGTGCATATCAGGGCTTACCCAGAAAAAAAAGAGCTCCCCAGGCTCCTTCCCTTCCTTCACAGGGCTGGCCCCAACAATAATTAATAAGAGTTTTTCTCCCATGACATGGCAGGTAGATGGAGCATATAGGATTAGCCATAAAAGCAATATGGCAAATTCCATTGACATCTGATACACGGAGCTACCTAAAATGTCCCAAATAGGTTGAACTGGGATGAGACTTGATGTTAACCAGCTATCAAGGGAGAATATCTTCTCCGTCTAGGAAATGCTACTAGAATAAGTGGTGACTGAGAAGAAGCCAGCACAGGAGTGATGTCCTTCTGCTCCCAAAAGCTGCAGTTTGGGTCCCTTTGACTTGTTTTTCTTCCCCAGCTAATAAAGCACTCTATAATGTATTCAGATTCCTGTGGTAACAGTGGATCTTTCTTTTTCTTTTTTTTTTTTTCTGCATGACATTTTTTCAAAGTCAGCTTTATGTATATGATTCCCGCCTGCCAAATATCTGCCCCATTTGAAATCTATATCTAGCCTGAAACATTGTGTTTTGCCCTCTGGTTGACCGTCTGCGCCAGTGAAAGACATCCTTGTGAAGAAGTGCCCCTTTGCTCCTGTGGTTACCAATACTGTTCCACACAGTTTCCAAGGGTGATGCTATTATATTGCTCCAGCCACTCTATGCACCCTATTGAGTAATTTATTGGCCAAGATCCTAACAGAGGAAAGGCCTGTCTAGAATCCTGCTGAATTTTAAAAGGTAGGAATATTGCACTTCATAACAAGCAGCCATTAATGATAACCAACAATATAATTCTTATGGAATTATGCCTCGCATCTGCATGAAATTCCCAAGCATAATAAAAAGCCAACCAAAGGAGTTAACCTCTTGTGTGCCGTGCTTCCTGGACCTTAATTATGGAATAGTGGAAAGAGCGTGACCCCGCAGCTCTCCAACATTATAATTAGCATTCCCCATACTGAAGCCTATTGTCTGGAGGACAGTTTTGTCTCTCCTCTGTTCTGACTTGTGCAAAATTATACCCCTAAATGTGAGTTCATGGCCCTTTCTCAAAGCCAGCCTTTTGTTTTCAGCACAGTCCCCAAATCAATGGACTGGCAGGATGTGCAGCATACACCCACAGGGTCAGTTTGATGCTCATTCACTAGATACATACGGTGCATTGTAAGGATCTATATGAGATAACAATGATTTTCCACTTTTCAAATGTATCCACATGAGATTAGGGTATTCGGAGGAAAAAATGCTGCCAACTCTTTATGTCATCCTATTAATGGTGAGTAGCAGAAGTCTGTGCGTTTTCGCTGGGATTACAGAGCAAAACCTGTTCAAAAACCTTCCTGTTTCTCTTCTCATGTATAAATGAAGCTGTGCATTGTACCTCATTAAAACAAACTAAGGTACCTCATTAACACCCGCCAAGAAGTAGTCTGAATGTCAGAACTGGAAGTCTCTATAATTCTGACACCAAAAGTTTTACTGAAGAAAAGCTCTGTTTAATTAAGGTGATACTGACAGGTTTTAGCAAAAGATTAACAATCAGAAGTTCAGGATTTTTTTCCTAGACTGAGGGCTGGTGAAATATCATGATCCTTTCCTAAATCTGTTTTTTTTCTTGAAATTTTCTGGCTCTGTTAATGAAGGGGTTTGATTTTTTTTATTTTTTTTTTATTTTTTTTTATTTTTTACCACTCCGTCTTTCTTCTCTCCAAGGGGGATGACTGGACCTGCACAGGTAAAAATGTAAGTGCAGGGCAAGTTCTCCTAATTTTGGTACCAAAATAAACAGTCTGGTTTTCCAAAGCAAAGTTCATGTAAAGCTCTGAGTGAGCCCAAGCAAAGGAAGTCAACTAGAAAACATTTTGGATAGATTCACTGTTTATAAAGCTGTTTTCTCATGGGACTCTGACTGGCGCTCTGGGTGATCACCACTGTTAAAAACCAGGCATTTTCTTAAGAATCTAACAAGGATTTAGGAGCAAAAAGTTGAAACTTGTGTTCTGGAAAAGTCATGCATTAGATGTTCACAGAGATGTTTTAGGTAAAAATGTAATTTTTTCTTATGATTTTTATTTTTCCTGCAATGACAGTGTAAGAAATACGAAATAAACAGTGTTTTCAGATCTCTGTTACCCCATTTACTCTCACAAATTCCCAAATAAGTAGGAATATTGCAGTCCAGACAAGACTAACCCTCTAAAACTGAACTAGAACTGCTGCTGCCCGCCCAGAAGTGCTGGTGTTACGTGTCGTTCTGTACAACTTTAGACTCATTTTGTCTCGGCTGCCTAGAATAGAAAAAAAAAGAGCCTAATCCAGTTTGAGTACTGCGAGTACCCATCAGTTCAATTTGTCTTGAATGAACTTTTTGTCCTCAGGAAGATTAAAGAGCTGGCAGCATTGGAAATTGAAGTCTAAGGTTTATTGTAGCAGGGAATTAATGGCAATTTACAACGTGATCACGCTCTGAAGGATGCTGAGATGGTGTGTGGTGGGTTAATGTGGTCCAGGGTCAGAGCTGCAGATTGTGCCATGTCTTTTTAGTATGGACATCGCATGATTTGGGCTGAAATCAGCCTTATTCTTACCTGGGATTTCCAAGTAGTGCGTCAAAGGTAGAAAGCCAGCATCTGATCAGTGAAGCTTTTCCCTTACATGGTGCCTTTTGACTCAGTTCCCATCTTACTCAGAGACAGAGCTGAGTGAATAATTTGCGGTAAATAATTAACACAACAAATTTAGCCTTTTTTCCTACTCTGCAAGCAAATAACAAATTGTCAAGTGAACTTCTATGCAAATTTATCAACTGCATGCTGCACAGTTCTCTGGTGACTTCGTGGCTGAACACAAATAGATCTACATGTGTGCTAGGTGATTGGCTTCTGAAAGGTGACCCAAGCCATTTAATTCGTATTTTAGCCTTATTTTCTGTGTGAAGGATCATAAACAAGTTGTACAATTTTCCACCATTTTCCTCCTTTTTTTCTGAGACTTCTAACTTTTTTTTTTCCTAACTTTTCTAAATCCATGAGGTGCAGTGAAATTAATTTTCCGAGGTTTTACTTCACTTCTTACTCTGGAAAATGAACCCCTCAATGTGTTTTAAAATTTCTCTTATTCTAAGTAATTTATTTTTGGAGTTCATATACATCTAATAGGTTTTTTTCGTTTTCCATAAGGATGAAGGAGCACATGGCACACACCACACTGAGGCATTGCCCTTATAGCTGGCACTAGACAAGAACTTTCATTATAAATCTATGTGAAAAAAATTACCTGGTCAGCTAATTGCAACACTGATTTCCAATAAATTGACCTCCATAAAAATATTTCACTTTCCTCTTGATTTTGAATCCAAGATTGTTCTGAATGGTTTCTTTATTTCCTACTTTTGTATAGTTAGACAAGTTAGACTCCTAGATTAATGACAAGAAAGTTAGTATTGTGAGCTTTTCATAATTTTATAATAAACATATAAATAGTCTCAGTCCATGAGAATTTTTAGCTATTGTATGCAGGGGCTTTTGAGTCACATCGTTAACCCCTCCCAGATTTGCTCCTTTTGTACAGATGTATCCCGAGGAAAAAGCTGATATTAAGTTTGTTTCCATTATTCAGTGCCAACTGAAAAAAAAAAAAAAGACCTTGAAAAAAAAAAGTGACCTGTTTTTTAGCATCTGAAGTTCCCAGTCCAGTGCAGAAGTTAAATGTCTTTGCTTTTCCACTGTGCAACGCAGAGAATGTGGTGGGAACAGAATAGCAAGGCAACTCAGCTGGAAAATATCTCAGATAGATGAAATATTTGTCAAGCAGTTTTCTCATGTGAATATGCCTCTGGTTGGTATATGCCAGTCACTAGATCATGGCATTTGTTTTATCTTCTGTCCCAAGGATTTATTTTAAAGGAAAAACTGCTGTGTAAGGCATCAGAACTGTGGAGGCAACAAAGCAAGGCAAGTTTAACAAGAGCTGTATCTTTCATGAAGCTAACAGAAAAAGAGTCAAGTTTTAATATCCTCAAAGGTCCTTTTTTTCCAGATAAGAATTTTATAACAAAGGAACCTTAAGGCAGGTTCCCTTTCTTCTTCTCTGCTAGGCTCGTATTCATTATTGCCAACAAGGCATCATTTTGCATTTTTTTTTAAAGATGCAGACATCAAATATGATAGTGCTGAATTTAAAATGAATAACAACAACCGTAATATTAAAAAACATGTTTTCCCCAGATGTGCTGATGTCTCAATAGAATCTTTATGCAGAAAAGGAAACAAGGCACATATAAGTGTTTATCAGCTTTGCAGCTTACAAAACCAATGTCCTGAACAAAGACAGCAACATATCCAGTGGGTGTTATCTGATCAAAAACATTCCACATGTACAAATCAAAGCTAGGGGGAAAAAGAGCCGTGTAAAGATGAGATAGCTGAGAAAGCAGCCACATTAGGGAAGGGTCTCCTATTTAAACAGTTAGGCTTTAAAAAAGGCAGAATGAGAGCTAAGCGAATCCCCCCTCGGGGTTCACGTTCTCACAAATGGGTCTCTGAATTGGATAAAGATACATAATGATTCTGTTTTCCAGCATGATGTGGACACTGGCCTCTCTGCAGGGCAGATTTGAAGGTGTCCGTGGACAAAAAAAAAAAGAGAGAGCTGAGCCCAAAAAGGCACGCAGGCAGCAACTGGATTCAATTAATATTACAATTTATGTTACAAAAGGAAATAATATTAACATTATGAAAAGAAAGAGCCCCGTGGTACACTAATGCATAATACCTGCCCCATCCCAATTTGCTGCTGACCCACACTGAGTAGAAACCAGCATCTGTCTATTGCTCATCTCCTGGATGAGGCAGTGAAGCCATGCAAGGGAGGAGGGGTCTTTGCTACGTGCTGATGAAATTCCCATGGAAAAGTTGCCCGTTTTCTCTCTCCAAGGCAACCATCCTGGAGATTGTTTCGGTTCTTCTTTGTGAGCTATTTGTGTCTCTGACCATAAGGGTTCAATAAATAGTCCAATCAGCACTGAAACTGAAGAAGCTGTCTCATTTGCCTGTTGTCTTTGACTTACTTTTATACCTAAGGTGTGAATTCCTCATGAAGATTTTCCTAGGGGGGACACACATATATATTTGAGCTCTCTCCCACCTATATTCTTGGGGGTCCAAATGATGCTGATGTCCCACCACCACCCCAGCAGCATATTTAGATGGTTTGTTATCTACTCCCACAAAATATGCAGGTATTCGACAACCTTTTTGTTGCTTGTTCTGTTTTGAGCTTTACATTTTTAAGGTTTCATAGCCAACCATTTGCTCCTGAAAAATTTGCAAACAAATAAAAATTGCCATTAAGTTTATAATTTAAAAAAAAATTTACTGTTATCACATGACTTCTGAGTTCAGGGCCTTTAAAATAAGAAGAACTAAAGTTTGTTAAAGTTCTTATTTAAAATACCAAACAGCATTAGTGCTGGCAATGCCAAGATAGTTCCCACGTTTCACTTGCCAAAGGAATCTTCCAGGAGCTGTTTCTAAGTTAAAAAAAAAAAAAAAATCCCTTGCTGGGAGGATGAAGAGGGAAAATCAACAAATGTGGGAGTTGAAATTAGCCCCGAGTGATTCTTACTTAATCCTACCTCTTTTATTTGTACAATATCATTTTCCTTTATGCTTAAAAAGAGTAGCAATTAGCAATCTCTTGATGCACTTAAGTGGAAGGGCAGAAATGCTATTGATATAACTCAATTAAATATGCTGGGAAGACCAAGAGGTTGGATCAGCCACGCTACTGAGCTCATCCATGGTCACGATGCCATAAGAATTACCTACTTAATTGGAAAAATACGAGGGGTTGTTTTTATTGGTATATGATTTGGAGGTGCAGCATCTCAAACAGCTTCAGAATATAAATTGTTCTTCCACAAATGGTGTGGAAGAACCAAGGCAATGGTCCACACCTTGCATTGCAAACTGTAGTGAATAGGGTGATTTGAACATACTGGGACACTGAAGGTGACCAGTACTCTATGGGAATCTCCCTTTAAGATAGTGTAGATAGGCACCAGATGTTGGCAAACAGACTTAACCAAAATCACAATTAGCAATTGTATCTCCTAAACCTCATCTGTCCATAATGTGTGATCTTAACACTATGTCCCACAAGCTCCTGTATTCAGGATCTCTGATTCTGGAGGAAGAAGATGAGTGTGGAATTACTCTGAGGTTGTCTGTGCTGGGCGGTGATGACATAGACTACCTATAACTTCTATATCATATTTTTAGGGGTTTCTTTAGAGAAAAAAATTAATTTGAAGTGTTTATTCAGCTCAGAGCATATTTGATTTGCCTGTCACAGGTAACAGGGCAGTGTAACTACAGCCCACCACACCAATTATGATTTAGTCTGCTGATGTCAAACAGAGAAAGGAAAGGCAGCATAAGAGGAAAAAAAAAGAGAGAAAAACAAAGTGGTTATTACAGGGCTGAACCTTCAGTCTGTGACAGGGTAAGGGAAGGAGACACCAGTCCTGGACTTTTATACTTCACCACAAATTATTCTGCTTTGCTTGCAGCCCATGACACTGCAAGACACCAACCTGTGATCTTTCACCCTAGACCCCCAGCAGCCTGGGGGCTCGTATCCTCTTCAAAAGTTCAGCTGATGACAGCTCCTCCTTCAGCTTGCTCTGATCTGGAATTGGGCAGGAATTTTGCTTCACGGTGACATTTGAAAGATTACATCTTCTAAAATCACCTCTTGCCTTTGTTCTCCAGTACAATGTAAAGCACCCTGGCATTTTAAAACATCATTTTCAGAGGACCATGTTGTCTGATGCTACCTTCCTTTCACAGGCAGTGTCTGCTGCCTGCGTCGGACACCTCATTTGCTGCAGGTAGCAACCTCCACAGCCTGCAGCTAAAATTTCCCCAAGCCTCTGCAGCATAAGACCTTGTTTTCAACTGTTTATAACCCTGCCAAATACATTTGTATTAATCTTTTCACTATGAAGTAGGTTCCGTTTTATTTTCCTTGCCAGCCATGTCAGATGAGCTGCCTGTTTGCATCTGGAAATCTTAATCTGCCCAGTCACCTTTCATAAAAGAACAAAGAAAACCGAGTTTTAGCAAATGAGAAATACGAAGGAAGGATTATAGCTGGCATCTCTTGGCTCCCAGAGGCAGCTATTACCTCCTCCTGGAGGTCCTCCCACAGCTGTAACCCCAGCCGACTCTTGTCGAACTTGGCGAGCAGTCAGTGCTGTGATACTCAATAGCTTTGAATCAGTGCTGATGACTGAGATAAGGCAAACTACGTGGAACGCCGGGTATTAAAGACAGAACTTCTCTTGCTATGAACATGCCAAATGTTGCTGATGCACCTGTTTTATGTTCGGAGTGGGAAGAGGGTCAAAAAGGAAGTGGCCAGCTTTAAAAGAGAAGCAGCTCTTTCAGTTTCTGAAAATAGCCCAGATACAGAACTGGGTAATAAGAATACGTTACTGGGTAAATGCATGTTTGAAACGCGCTCAGGCATTTTTTTCATCCCCACACACCAATAGTTTTCAATGTATGGAAGCATTTCCACTGGTCTGGAGCACTTATCTCCATCTACCACTGGCAGAGTCAAGGTGTTGCTCGCTGGCAGTGGGCAAAGGTTTTCGAGAAAGCCTGCAGAGAAACCCATTCTATGCATTGATTTGCCCCTTTTCCCTGATTTTCACTGTACTTCTCACACAGCTGCAGCGGGGAGCACTGGAGATGTTGGTGTACACAAGTTAGCATCCTCTGGCACAGAGATTTCCTGAATCTGAGGGTGATTTTTCTAGGCAGCATGTTAATTTCCTCAGTACTCAACAGGAACGCCGGCTGAAACTGCACTGCAGGCAGGGAAATTATAACAGGTCAGAAACTTGTAGGAGCGTTAGAGAGCAGAGGAAAATGTTGGCCATTGGTAAAAGAAACCTCCATTAGAACATGAAAGTGTGCAATATCCTAGGATGTTAGGGACGAGGGAAAAAAAGCCTTCGACATATGACATATCTGCTCTCCTTTGCTGGCTGAATCCAGTTAGATGGTACACAAAAGTGTCCTATAATGAAGTGAACAAAGATTTTCCACACCTACTAGGGTGGTAACCCTGGAGCTATGAAAGAAAAAAAAAAAGAATCTCTTAGAAACCGCAGAACACTTGTTAGTACTTTAAAAGATTGTACAAGCCAGGAGAAAAGGTTTTTATGTTGGCTAGTTGAAAGAGACAAGAGAACTTACTAAGTCTAAGTTAGTGATTTTTTTTTCCCCCCCTTTTCAGCTTGACCACGAGTCCCTCTGAGCAAAGCAGAATCTTTGCAACCTGGAAGGTTGGTTATAGGGGTAAAAAAGAGCATGAAATGTGTGGTGGTGGCACTTGAAAAGAAATCTTGATTCACTCCCACACACGTATAAAATATCTATACCACACAGCAGCACATAATGGAATCACCATGTCTTATCTGTAGGTAAATAAAGATCCATCAGGTAAACGTGGTGATTCTCCTACTTTATAAAGCAAAACAGTGGTAGTGACATTACTGTGGTTGGACTGGTTGGTGCTGGGCTTTCAAGCCCGCTAAGCAGGCAGGTTTCTGAGCCCCCACACAGCACATGGGAACCCTGCGAGGGAGTGATTGCAAAGGGGAAAGGACAAGCCCCCAGGGACAGCCCTTGAATCATTAGAGCTGTTGATCCAGCATACCATTCACAGGGCAATGTCAGCACTGTGGGACTGGGAGAAGGAAGGGGATGCTGCTGGTGCCACTCTTCACTGCAGCTATTGAGCTCTGCTGAGGAGTCAGTCCGGAGGAGATGGAGGCACAAAAAAAATCCTGTATTGAGCAATTGCCTCCTGAAAGTCTTATTTTCTCCTGTGAGTTAAAATCCGATCCAATTTGATATATTAATAAACATTAATTTCACATACAGAATTTAAAAGCAGGAATCTGCCTTCAAAAACACATGCGGCATCTGGACATGCTGCATATAGAAAATCAAATAAATAGCTTTGGAGGAAAATGTTTAATTTAGAGCAGAGATACATCTAGTGTTTAGAGCACCGGGTTTGATTCGGGATCATCTCAGCTCCAGAATTTGACATCTGAGGATTCCTCTCCTGTTCAGGACTAAGGGCCAATTTCAGGATCAATTCCCTTTGAGGATATGGGTACTTAAATTACAAATAGATAGATATAGACATAGACATAGATATAGGTGATATAGATATAGACATAGTTATAGATAGATATAAAATTTCCTATAGGTGCACAACACATTGTGCTGCTGAGAAGGCCAGAAGACACTCATCACCACACCTTTGGGAGGTGCCTGGTAGTTCATGGAGAAGGTAGAACACACACACCCCCCACAACCACCTCAAATTGCCAACTCCCATCATGCTCTTTTTACCAAAAAGGACAAATTTACACTTTCGAAGATCTTCTGTGTGCTTGACCTATCTCCTCAGTTTGCTTTTCAGCGGAGGGTGTTTTGCTCAAAGCCATGAGCAGCTGTCAGTGATGCAGAGAGCAAGGACTGCAGTGAAATCCTCCCATCTGCATTCTCCAGCCTGTGTCCCTAGTTCCTGGTGCTGAGTGTTGTTCCCACCTTGATCCTTAATCCTATCTACCTATGATTTGGTAGCTACATATCAGGTATTCCCTGTGTCCAGACAGCTGGAAGCAACAACTGAAATCTTTTAACTGTGCCCCTGAAGATGGCTTTGAATGTGGCTTTGAACATAGCATGGGCAAGAAGAAATACAATTAATATCTATTTTTTAAATAATGCTTCGATTCTTTCATTTCAGGGTGCTTTTGAGACGTCTATAGTGCATACTGAGGTGTGAGACCAAAGGCAAGCTAGGCATATGGGATTCATAGATTCATAGAATGGTTTGGGTTGGAAGGGACCTTAGAGATCATCTAGTTTCAAGCCCTCTGGCACGGACAGGGACACCTCCCACTAGACCAGGATGCTCAAGGAAAGGGATGGTAATCACCTGCAGACAGCATCTCCTTCTGGAACTGTAAGAAAACTGCACAAAGAGCCAGATAACCCATCCCTATAAATCAGATATCAACAGGGCAAAGCTGACCCACATTATATAAAAATTCTACTCTGAATTCCCCAGATGTCCCATGACACTGAGAATCTGAGGTCTGGGACACTCAGGTTTTGACTCAAATTAACCTTTCCCCCCCTAGTTTTCTAACTTTAAGATGTGAAGTTCATCTGCAGCACTACTTCCATCCCTCTCACTTTTATTAAGAAAATCATTTGGGAAAGGCTACGCTATCTTTATAGAAATCTGAGATGTTAGAAAGATGTTCAGAGATCTCATCGTCGTATTTAAAGCAGAACCAAAGCAAAACCAAATATTCTCTGGCTTGAGAAAACAGCAACAAGCACGCTGATGCAAAATCACTGCAGGAGTTTTTAACATAAAGGGCTGAAAAAGTTTTTATCACTTTTTGAGAAGCACAGTCTCCTCCGAGCCTGGTGAGACTATGGAGTGCTGTATGATTCCCCAACAGCCGTGGCTAGCACAGCATATTATCAGCATTAGCTGCCTTCCTTTGTAAGCACATTGTAGCCCGTGTGGATCACACCAACGTCTTGCTCTGCCATGGCTTCATATGCCAGCGTGCTGAATTATTCACTGTCTGCTGTCTGAGCAGCCGAGTTTCCACGAGTCCTTACGAAGGAGTCAGAAAAGGGGAGCTTGTGAGGCTGGTGCAGGGGGAGTGAGGGACGAGGCTTGGTCCACAAACATGCCAGGGGGCACTTGCAGGTCCTTGTGTGGTGTGGTAAACAATCCCGGCTATTAAACAGAAGAATAACCTTTAATAAAGATGATAGCTGGCTAATAGCTACTCTGAGTGCAGTGAAAGGAAAAGTAGAGTGGAAAAAGCTGCCTGCCTGCCTCAGATTATTTATTCCTGGAAGCTACATTAATTTTTATTACATCGAGGTATAAAATTCCTCACACGGAGCAAGTCTAATCCTCCCCAGATCTGTGAAGAGTGGTTAGCATCAAGATATTACTCCAGAAAACTCCCGTGGCACCGCTTGTTATTTCAACCGGGAAGATTTCTTTTACAATTACACTGCAATGATGGAATTAGCAGGGTCAGAGGAGGTAGCATGGGAGATGAGAAACAAGCATATGTGACAACCTCCAGGAGATGATTTACATGCGCGAAGCAAAATGTTTCCAAAACTAAGAGCAGAGCGAGCTTGACAAGTGAGTTTGCAAGAGCCGTCGCTTTGAAAGCTGGGCTGCCTTAAACGGGCACCCACCCAACCAGCATAGGGGTTTATCTGCTGGTAAAGGTCAGGAGTTGGGCTCCTGTGGGCACAGGCAGAGGGGAGAACCTGGGACACAATCCTTTAGGGTCACAATTTTTGGCCAGTCATTGTGAAGGGAGGAGTTAATGGGTGTAGATGGAACTGGTATTAAATGATGCTGGTGCACATAGGTGCCTCCAACCTTGACGTGCTCACAGCCTCCAGTGCAGCTTGCAATGCCATGGACAGTTTTCCTGAGCAAGAGTTACTGCAAAGGGGTTGCCTTCGAAAAGGATTGAAGGTTTAGGCTGAAAAAAACAGCTTTCAGGCAGCCTAATCTTGCAAAGCATTACAATGTACAAGGGCAACGAGAGTAGGTGTTCACCTGTCAGTCTGCTGCATCGAAGACAAGAGCCCATCTCCACTCTCCCATGCACTGACTTTAAAACAAAAAAAAAAAAAAATCACATGGGGGAAAAAAAAACAACATCTTTGCTACAGAGACATATTTAACAAGTATTCCAGAAAGAGCACCAGCTATCAAAAAGGCTGCCAGGACCAGAAGGAGCCATCAATCGAACAAGTTTACATTTCAAAGTTTTTTGAGAACAGTGAAAATGTCTTTACCCTCCTTGATGGGAAAACTGCAGTGCTATAGGAAAGTAGCTATTTGCTGCTTCTTACTGAAACGCTTTTCTCTGAAGTGGCCCTTTAACCCTGGGAAGGGTGCTAGAATGTATAGACATATATATATATATATTTTAAGTAGCTCTCCTGAGAGTTCTGCTCAGAGCTGCTTTAAGACCATGGAGTCAGTCTGCTCTCTTTTCCCTTTGTATATGCCATTGTTCAGCTCCAGAGCTCCTTCTCTGATATTAGAGATGAACTGGTTAATTTTTTAAAACCCTTTCCTGGTAGTATTTAAGAGATGGCAGAATGCATCTGTCTAATTTTGACATTTATCAGATAATTCAGTCAAGTTCCCTCATGTGACACAGCTTTGTTCCCTTGAAAAGAACCTGCTGCAAACAAAAGGCCATAGTATATTGTACAGCATCGCTGCTCCCAGATGTTTCAAAATTAAACTGCTAAGCCTCCCTGCCCCTGCGAAACCTGGGAGAGCACAAAAAAAATGGAGTCACTCTTAAGCTGCATTTTCTGTATGTGTGCTACTTATTTCATCTCTACGCTTGATTTTTCTGAGTCATTTGAAAATGATTAGGCAGCTCAAATAATTGTTTCCTGGGTATATTAGCAGCACTATAATTGTCGTGTTTGGAGCTAAAGTTGGTGAAGACTGTAGTCTGCTCTGGAATATTCTAACTTCCAACATACAACAGCTCAGGGATAAATATTTTGAAACTTTTATTGCTAGTTTCCCTCATAGTTCTCCTCTTTGTTCCTTTGACAGGACCGCATGTGGATTCGGTCTGACACTGTTCTCCGTTACCCAACGGCACTGCCTGAACTCTGGATGGAGAGGTTGTCATCTAGCCCTTGGCCAGCATCCTGCAGTCACTACCATACCCTGGCTGCTGAAAACTCTCCTCTTCTGGGTGGGAAGGGTAAACGACAGGCCTCTACTTCTTTGTACAGAAACCCCCCCCCCAAATGCCATCTTACCACGATATATAATTTATGTGAGCACAGTCACAGCCTCAGACTGACTTATTGGAATAAATTATACTTGGTATAATTCATCGGGGGGGAGGGGGGGGGGAAGAAAAAGAAAAAGAAAAAAGAAAAGTTATCAGTTACCATGCCAACACTCTTTGTAAATACCATTGGTTCTCAATGAACTCCTTTTGACCCGCTGGTCTGAGGTTGTTGCTGTGTGATGTACATAATTCTCTCAACACTGGTCCATTACTTCTGCTCGGGGTTGGGGGTCAAGCCTGTAGTGTAAAGTCAAAGAGAATTAGCAGCCCTATCAATAACCAGCTGCAGGACTGCAGCCCAAATGATAGACCAGAAAAAATCCAAGGAAAGATGAATAAAAAGTGGAGGAACATGCGTGTATATTCTATAGTTTGAGCAGCTGCTGTGGACTATCAACATCATCAGGAGACCTCAGTGCATTAGCATAAATTCAAATGACAAATGCACAGTGCTATTCAGAGACTCATTAATTTGCAATGGGTGCAGTGCTCATGACATATTAGTGAAAAATTCAAATGTCTTTGTAGCATCGTGAGTTTAGTTGCGGGACCTAAGTTGCTAAAACGAAAACGTGTGCAATTTTTTAGCAGTTTATTAAATTATGAAGTGTGATGACTATATCTGCACATCTTTTTAAGCAGATGAGGTCCAGCGTGCTCCAGCACCAAATTGCATGGTTTGTGTTGAAACCTCCCTGTCAGACAAACTCCGAGCAGGAGCTGGAATGCAGGCTGGGTGCTGGCTGCTGCAGGAGGCAGGCTGAGATCTCCCCCTTCTGGGGGAACTGCATGGACACCGAGAAAGGAGGAAAAAAACCTGGTTTTCCATGGCTTGTGCCTTGTTACTCCTCTCTTCTCTGCCACTTTAGCCATGGGTTTTGTTGCATGACAAAAACAATAAGGATAAAATGAGGCAGTGTGATTAAGTGCAAGCATAATGGCTTTCTCTGGATGATGTCCTATGCACATCCTACACTTGTAGGATAACTTACACATGTAGGATATGGAAAGCCTTAATCACAAGTGTCTTGCCTTAAGCAGTTCCTTTATCTGTACAAAATGGAAGCAGAAAATATATGGGGAGCAACCTGGCCATAACACTCCTTAATGACACCTACAATTAGAACATATGACAACCAAAATACACAGCGGTGGTGTTTATTCTTAGTGCCTTGGCTCTGCCCTGTGTGTGCAGCTCTGACACACTGGTATATCTTCCCAACCTTGGTGAGCACTGCAGGCTCCACCTTATGCCTCTG
Source organism: Brachypteracias leptosomus (assembly GCA_013401335.1). NCBI lineage: Eukaryota > Metazoa > Chordata > Aves > Coraciiformes > Brachypteraciidae > Brachypteracias > Brachypteracias leptosomus. The sequence goes on along the minus strand of VYZX01029354.1, from coordinate 142,239 downwards.
TTTCCTCTTGGACCTCTAACTATATCATTGCCTGGTGGGTTTACATGTTTTTCTGTCTACCTGGCTGTCACATCTAGTTTGGGTTTCCTTTACCAGGAAAATATACAGTAAGATAATTGCTAGTACTTTTTTTGAGGAATAAAAACCTTACTTCTAAAGTGCAGGGGCCAAAATGGTAAAAAATAGCTTGGATTTTCAAAGGCACTGGATAAATTTTAGCTGCACAGCCTCTGAAAAATTTTGAAGCAACCTGACTTGTAAAGGCAACGGAATCAGCTGCCAGTTGCATGTCCAAACCCATTAGCTGCTCTGGAACATTTGGGTGTCTCTGTAAAATACAATAATATTTTATATATACATCAGTCATTAGGCAGCACAATAATAAGAGAGCCTTAATAAGGTTTTGCAGCATCTCCCAGCCGTATGTCACGCCTCGGAGTGAAAGGAAAGCCAGTTCTCACTCTGGCTTCTCATCTGTGTCATGCCACCTGCCACCTAGGATATGGTATGTCACAGCTCAAGGGAAAAAAAAAGACCAGAAAAGGGAAGAATGGCATGTCTTTCCCATTCCAGCACAGAGAGGCACATTCCTCTGTGCTCCCTGGTATTTGGATAACCGGGATGCTCCCCAGGTGACCTGGGCCTCCAGTGAGGTAAGTGCACATGGAAAGTGTTTTGACCCCTCCACACAGGGAGTCAGCACATCACTGAGCTAAGGCTGTAAATCACTGTAAACTGGCTTAAGGCTATCATGTCCAAATTACACAAACCTATCAGGATGCTCATCTGCCCTCAGCTTTCACCCTCTCCAAAGGCTTTCCAGGTAGGCATCTGGGGTGAGACCATAAAAACTGTGTGTGATCCTCCTGTGAAAACCACCTGAAACTCCATCACCCACTAGCATCATTAATTTTCGTTAACCTTGCCCAAGCCTGACATGAACCTCCACATCACTTTGGAGCCGAGTTGTTGCAGGCAGAAGGAAGGAGTTTGAGGAGGTAAAGGCAGAGGTCAGGTGTGGTGCAAGCCAAGGGAGCAAGCCAAGGATGGACTCAGGGACACCCCATTCCTTCCCTCTCCAGGTTTCAGCCATGGGAAAGGCTAAAAATCTGGAGCAACAGTCAAGACTGGGCCTACAGTTATTTTAGACACAGAAGGGCAAACGTTCAGCCACAGAGGCTGCTCCAGGGGATTGCAAGGAAGGAAGAGCCAAGCGCCAGCAGAGCCCTATCTCCATGATCCTGACTGATGGATGACCTTCATTTCCCCTTCACCGCTGAAACCCTGGTGTTGAGCAGCAGAGAAGAGCCCTAACACAGGCCTGGCAGATATTTCAAGTGCAGGGCTCCCGTCCTGACCAGAGCTGACAGGGCAGAAAAGAAAGACTTTGGCTGGCTCTGGTTCTCTGGTATTTCCTTCCCTCCCCTCCACCTGGGATAAGACCAGAGCAAGCAGCTCAGTGTCATGGACGATTGCCTAACGTGATTGTGGATGCCAGCAGGACCCTAAAGCTTGAATGACAGGCATAGGATCAGAGAGGCCTGGAAATGGATGAGTCGCCCTCCTCCTCCTTCCACCAGCCACATCAAAAGTGCTGAGCAAGAGCTCGACGCAGCTGAGGACTCAAATCATTAGCTAAATGTCACTTGCCCCAACTTCTAAGGAGAGATGAAGTTTTATTTTGTGAGCATCTCTCAAGGCCCAGCTAAAGGAAACAGGGCACAGGACGTTGTTGGTTTTTTTTAAAGGAAGTGTCCTGTATTTCTTATGATGAAGAACTTCCCTTCATTAGTAAGCAACACTGGAAAACACTATTTCATTTAAAATATAATCACCTAATCTCTGCAGCCAATTGTACAGGTTTCCTTTTATTCACAACAAATGTACTTGAGGTTTAGACATCAGTGAAGAAAGCCTTTTGTACCCCATCAAAAACACAGGCAAAAGGAAAACTTCACTGCAAATAAGTTGTTTCCCATTGCTGCAAAAGGCAGGAGTTTGGTTTTGTTTCAGAAAAGCCCCAATCCATCTTTTAATTTTTTTTATTTTTTTTTTTTTTTAATGTCACACCACTTGAGAAATAAGCTCCTGCAGACACATCATTTCCAGGGGCAACACTGATTTCAGGAACATGTTCCAAGAAGAGGTACCTTGTCACAGGTGTCAGGTGGGTGTCTAGCTGGGAACAAGACTCAAATGTCCCATCTTGAAACCCTACAAAGTGATTATTTCCTGCAGAAGAATCCCAGCAGAGGGAGTTTGATAAGACAAATGGAAAATTAGATTGTGCCTACAAGTTGGCAGAACCAGTGAACCCCCCCAAAAAAACGTGGTCAATTGGAAAAGCTCTGGTCTGAGTGAAAATCCAGCCAGTTTACTGGCCTCAGGAGTAAAACCTGGTCTGAAGTGGTTAGGAAGAAGGAGGTGACAATATTATTAAACTTATGACACTGTTTGTGTTAACATCTTTTTTTTGTGCAGAGCATGTTTGTATTTCAATTGGCAAAGTATTTACAATGAGACGAGATATACTCACCACCAAGGGCAATTAATTCAGGGTTATAAAGCTTGTGTTTCAGAACAGGCATGAATAATTCAGTGTTAGGTTGTTTAAGTGTGTTTTGTGAAATAGAGCTGCAGCTTTTGTTTTTCTTGAAAGCTTCTGGAAAAAAATGTGATTTTTGTGTTGGCTTTTTTTTTCCTTTTTCTCTTCACCCCTGGGAAGAGCAGTGTCCTTTTGATGTTCCACATGGACCTGCATTCCTTGCTTGTTTCCCCCTAGCTTGGAGAAAATACGGCTTAAAATGGGAGGTTTTCATGTAAGGAATAAGGAGTACAGCACTAGCCCTGGGTGTCAGAGCCCATCAAACAGGCTGTGGTTCTTCAGACTGCTTTAATCATTGCCAGGCTGGCTGTCTTGTGAACTCCTACGGAGCTGATAAGCAGGAGTGCACACACACACAAGTGCAGCACTCCCTTTGGAGTGCAAGTCTGATCTGATAAATGAGTTTATGGGGACGAGGAGAAGGTCTCTGTGCAGCATCCCTCCGTCTGCTCTTCAGGCATTGCCTTCACACTACTCCAGGGACTACACAAGTAACCTAAAAACCAAGCCTGGGTAACAGCTGGCTGATGGCTGAATGCTGCCCAGAACACTCTTCACCACTCAAACCCGAGGCAGCAAAAAGGAGGAATTTTTGTACAGCCTTTTCAAACTGTTGTCGTAGTTCAACGCACAATAAAAATCTCTTACAGTCCCTGTTAGCATCTGTGTGAGAAGGGACGTGTAAGGGAGGAAACTACAACCTTCACTAGAGTCCCATTATGTTCTTCAGGATGTCCATGTTTGAAGAGAACCCTTGTTGAGGAGTATTTGACATCAAGAAGCACAAAGCCAAAAACAATATCTCTGAGAGGTGTGAACTGCCTTGGTGAAGTACTAAGGCAATAGATCAAAAAGTCAGTAAAGATGGTGGACTTGGTACCTTGGCAGAGCTTAGGAAATTTGAAGGGTCCCACCAAAAATGTTTCCACACAACAGGGCAGGCATGGCCAATCACACCAGTATTGGTAAGTATTGTATGATGAAAACCAAACCACATCAAATGGGCAATATGGGAGACAGCCTCTTTTTTTCACTGTTTACCTAAAGTACTTCAAAGGATGAAACCTTATGATATTTATGGTGCAGCTGAACTGAGCCTTTTCAGGCTAGGTCAACAGCCACAATATATCTAGCTAGATGGAGATAACTTCTAGCTGTCCAGACCTCCACAGCCAGAGGGAACAATGTATGGTGAAGCTGAAATGCTGGATTTTCACCTTTTTCTACCCAAACTCCTTTGTCCAAGAAAGCAATGAGACTTCTGAGAAGGAAGGAGAGTATGTGCACACCTCATTTACCTTCACTCACACCATGTTGTACTCACCTACACCCTTTCATGGGGGATAACATTTGCTCCCACAAGAGAACAGACAGGGAAGATCATAAATATTGAGCCTGTTGACTTGGGGTTTTCAAGATAGCCTTTCATACTCCTGTAACTAATAAGATAACATGGCAGTAGACAGGACAAACTCCATATCAGCTTTTCCCCATGGGAAAAGGACAAACTGGAAAGTCAATACTGCATATTTCCAGTAAGTTGTGTAGCTTATAAAGGCTGCCTGCAAGGTTGGTGTGATTAGAGGTTGAGATTTAACAGGAAACAAACGTATGCCCCAAACCAGCATTTTTATTCAGAAAAAAACACCACCATCTTTAATTGTAACTTCTATACTACTTGTTGTAAGGTTGATTTATTGATTCTCCTGGAGTGATAAATCCTGAACAAATGCTGGGGTGCTGCAGTGTATGGCAGATTTGCTTTCTAGTTAGCATCCCATATTTCTCTCCATTTGAAATGTCCAGACCTTGTGCATCTCAGGATTGCTGGCTTAAGGAGGGATACACCAAGTGCTGTGAGAGTGTGGGAAGGGAACAAATTGACAAACAGCCAATGGGAAACAGAGAAGAAGGCATTTTTACTGCACTATGTTTACAACTTGTACTTTCTCAGATCCTAAAAAATCCACTGTTTTGCCTACATGTCTGCAAGACATTATAGTTCGACCTGGTAAAAACCCATGTATGTCAGTGCACGGTTATTAAAGCAATAGTTTCCCCAAGCTAACATGTGATGAAGTTCAGGTTTAGGATTGCCTGCGAATTCTGGCAAAAATTGAAGATTTAATGAGAAATTAGTAAACCTGAAGGGTGAATTTGCAGCCTGCCCCTTCTTACTGCTGTTATTTCGGTATGACAGTGTTTTATCTCCTAAAGTCGCATTAAAAATCTCTAATCTGAGATTGAGCTGGCATTAACGAGAGGATATAAAGTGTATTTGTGTGTATGTGTGTTTGTCCCATGCCTGCTTCTCAACTCTGGAGAAGAGCTGACGTAGGGAGCAGCCAGGGAATTGCAGCAGAGGCAGCTCAAGATGTTCCTGGGTACACATCTTGGGAGGGGGAAATAACATTTGCAGGACTTCTTCCTTTTTTTCCTTATTCTTTTCTCACAGTGGTGTTGTGTGCCCATGACACTCCCCATACCCCTCTAGATCTTTGGGGGGTTCACAGACCATCTGCATCCCTCACCAGGGACATGAGTCAGTTTCAAGCAGCATTGTCCTTTCTTCCTCACATTTTCAGGCTTATTTTTAACATTAGGATAAGTTAAGGTCTAAGCCTTAATGGCTAGAAAAACGCATTTAGAAAACTTAACTTACACCCGACTCCTTTTCCAAAAAATGCATTTGTAAGTGATAAATAAATAATTTATTAGATATGTTCAAAAACATTGACCCAGGGCTTCCTTAAAGCCCTGTTTTAATGTGATAGCTTGTTTTCATCTGCCTCACAGAAGTGTTCTCAGCCCTTGTTTCACTAACGAGGCCATTGCCTTCGTTTTCATCATACCTCCTCATTATATTCATTATTTTCTGTTGTTCTTCACCTGTATTCTGCTGTTAAGAAACTCCTCTGTGGTTCGCAGTGTGACAGAGTTGTCAGGAATTCTGCATATTTGGTTTGCTATTGTCTCGTTTAATGAATATGAACTCCTAGGCAGTTTGCAATACTGCATTTCCCACCCTGCAAAACACACACAGTGAAAGAAGCCATGTGAGAAAATAAAGACTGTATTTACAATACCTGGTACAAAGCTCACACCAGAGCCAGTCTAAACATTACAAGAGAACTGAGCCACAAAACACAACCAGCCCAAAGTGCACTGCATTGTGAAATGCTTGGAATATTCACCATCTTTGGTGGTCCTGCTGCTACCAGCTGAAGTACTGGTGAAAATACTGAAATTTGTTCTTGGTTTCATAACAAAAAAAATCATAAAGTAGATTTAAGGGAGTAATTGCGTCTTCAGCTTAATACAATCAGTCATGCCTATTGCTTTTCAGTTAATAAGTAATAATAAATCTAACAGATAAAGATACTGAGACTAGAAAACTATCTTCTTTCAGGCTTGATGGGGCTCTGAGCAGCCTGACCTCGGTAGAGATGTCCCTACTTGTGTAGGGAGGTTGGACAAGATGACCTCTAGAAGTCCCTTCCAGCCTGAAACATTCTATGATTCTAAGGCTTGGTCCAGGTACCATTTTTGTGAAGACCCAAAGGTGTGAGCCCAAAAGTGTCTGGCCAGAAGGTGAGTTTGGGTTTGAGCTGTAGACACCTCAGCTGTTTCACAGATACTGCTCATGTCCATAGTCTTCTCCTCCCCACCCTGTGCGTGTAGAAAAGTTTAAGAGGGATTCATCATCACAGACCATCTTTGTTTTTGGACCTGAGTCAAGAGAGAGGATCACATTGGTGTCACCAGGCTTTTGGTGGCAAATCTTCCAGCAGATGTTTTATCAGAGCTGCATTCAGTTCTACTAACCCAGCAGTGTCCAGTCTTTCTGGCCAAGAAGACGATGAAGCTTCTTCCACTAGATGGAAGATGATGGGTGCTGCATTTGTGGAGGACACCTAGTCTAAATAGCCTAGGGCTCCTTCCCAGGGCTTTGCATGGCCTCAGGAGGCAGCCAGGATGGAGATAACCTGGAGATATTCCTTGGAGAGATTGAGATTTCAAAATTTGAGAATCTCAGCTTCTTCCCATACCAGGTTGTGTGAGCTCATGGTCCTGTGAGAGCAAGAGTGGGCAGGTTTCACTTTCAATCACAGGAAAAAGAGGCAAAGACTGAGTGAGGTCAAGGAAGACAACTTTTATGTTTTTAAGAGGAATTTGAGCACCGTGGGTATTTTTCACCTGCCTTCCCATCCAATTCTTTTTTATTTGTCATCTCAAGACTGCACAAGGGCTGTGAGAAGACTGTGCTTCATGCTCTGACACCAGCTACTCCCTTAAGACAGCCCTTGATAAACAAATGCATGAAGGTGATGAAGATAAAGGTTATATAAAGTTTTTCTTGTAACTTCACACAGAGGCGTTGCCTTAAATGGCCAAGTTTTCTCAATAAAAACCCACTCAGTAGCTCACCAAGACTAGTTAAGCCGTTTTAAATTGTGTATAAACAGTTTATTAGGCTTTTGGTTTTCTTCTTCTTTCTTTTTTCTTTTTCTTTTTTCCCATGCATTGTATTGTAGGTGCTTTGTTTCAGGGAGAGAAAGAGACAGCAGAGAGACACAAACCTCTTCCACAGCCTCTTCTCTATTCTATAGTGCAGTGTGCAATTGTTCAGAGCTGCAAAATAGTCTGAAGGGACTTGATTATGCAAATACATTAAGCATCACTCAAAATCTTCTGGAATTATACCATATTAGCCACACAATTAAAGAAAAAAAAATTTATCATCTTGTTTGAGTGTGTGTGGTCTTTCTTATTTGCAAAAAAAATACGTTTCTGAAATGGAAAGAGTGGGAAAGGATCATGATTTAAGCCTAAATCCAGGTTACAAAGCTGGACTGCTGGTTGTCTCATGAGATATAACCCAGTGACAATTGACATTTTGTCCTCTAACCTTACCTCAGCCTTCACACAGTTGTCTGCTCCCCTTGAGCCAGGCAGATCTAAGCTGTCAATTAATAGATAATGTAAGTTTACTCAGATGTCATGTAATGCTGTTATCCATGTGGAAATACATCAAATGTCCTAGTTTGCTCTAAAGGCTGTGGCGCTTAGTAGAAATCTTCTCCCATGGGAAGCCTGGGCTTGACAAATGCCTGAGGATTAGTCATAGTCAGCCATCTCTTTGTGATGCAAAATGACATAATCATTGACTTTTTCAAATAGTATTACACTTCCACTTTCTCCAAATAAAGAGCCCAGTTCCAGGTTTGCAAAGAGTTTGTACAAAAGATGGTATAAATTTGTTGTCGTATAAAGACGTCTTGCTAAATCTCAGGAGCAGAAGAAAGAAAATAGCTCAAAGACTTGCTTAAATTTTCAATAAATTCAAGGATGTCTAAAGATCAACTTTTACTTTCAATATTTGGCATGGGTTTGCATCACATTGCTGCAGCACTTGATAATTGATAACCTAGACCTTTCCCTGACTGTGCACTGAAAGTACCAAAAAGTTTGCACGACACTGGTTGATATTCCATTGTAATAATTGTGAACTTTATTTATCTTAAAGTAAGACATCTTTAAATTAAAATGTTTTAATTTAAATCGGGCCAAAAATCCATTAAAATGCTTATTTTTTCCCTAAACCCCAACATCCAAAAACATATGGAAAAAATTGCCTCTAGGTATTGAAAGTTGTTGCCTTTATCACACTGTGCATCTAAATTCCCAAGGATGATTGATTTAACGAGGTTTGCACATTAAAAATCTTTTTCTTTGTTACAATAGAGGAAATCACAAGAAAGATTAATGCCCTCTGCGTGGTGCCACCGAATTAAAATGTCTTTCAAATGTCTTCACTCCAGGAACACTTTGCTATCCAGGCCTGTACTTAGTAAAGCTTTTCTCAGTGTAAAGAATGTATTAGTCATGGCTGACGATGCTGGGGTGCTATAACCTAAATACCTGGAATATGCATATATTAGAACAAACTGGGCACTTCTGAAGGCTTTAAAGAAGTGTTTCAGGTTGGTATAATGGTTTCTGTGTCAGAAACAAGGCTGCCCAAAGGTGTGACATTCATTCTTGACATATTTCCCCATTGCAGTGTCATTATCTGACATGGAACAGAATAATGCTCTCCATCATTGCTTCAAAACTTCCTTATGCATAAGCCCTCAGCAGTACTTTTTTTGCTTGATATGACAATGTGCCACCCTGGCATCTACTGCATTAGTGTGGTACAAAACCTCTTCTATTTTTATCTCCTCTGCTCTCACAATCATGAAGAGTGTGCTGCTGATCCAAATGTTTTCTTCATTTTCATATGTAGACTCAGGCTGTACTTAGAGAGCACCTCAAAGGTAAAGGGACACAGACCAGCTTGAACATTCACTTCTGTCTTTAGGGAAGATCCTGCATCCATACTCCACGTTGGCATATCATGGAGCAAGAGGTTTCCAACTGTACCCCACCTTCTAACACACATAAAGTCATAGATTCATAGAATGTTTTAGGCTGGAAGGGACCTCTAGAGGTCATCTGGTCCAACCTCCCTACACAAGTAGGGACATCTCTACTTAGGTCAAGCTGCTCAGAGTCCCATCAAGCCTGACCTTGAAGGACTCCAGGGATGGGGCCTCCACCACCTCGCTGGGCAGCCCATTCCACTAATCTAGCACCCTCATGTTAAAGAACTTTTTTCTAATATCCAAGCTAAATCTCTCCTTTCCTAGCTTAAAACCATCACTCCTGGTCCTATCGTTACAAACTCTTTTGAATAGACCTTCTCCCGCCTTTATGTAGCCCCCTTCAGATACTGGAAGGTCACTACAAGGTCCCCCCAGAGCCTTCTCTTCTCCAGGCTGAACAGCCCCAACTCTCTCAGCCTGTCTTCATACCAGAGATGCTTCATTCCCCTGAGCATTTTGGTGGCCTCCTCTGGACACGCTCCAATATGTCCACATCCTTTTTTTGATTTGAGTGGAGGGATGGGGAGAAAAGGTGGAGGAAGAAACAAGACTACTGAGGTAGCTTTGGACTGTTGGACTGTGTCTGCTGATATTGGTGCTGGATGTAGCAAAAGCCATTCTATGTGTTCCACCAGACCACTTAATTCACACAGAGGCAGAGACTGGGACAGAGATGACATAGATGCAACATTGATGGCTGAGGAGTACACCTCCTGGAGATATTCAGCCTGGTAATACAGAAGAATCAGCACAGCGTACTGGCTGCTTAGCTTTACATCTTCCTCAAGAAAAGTATAGGTGCTATCACATTAATTCCCCTGGAAAAAGAAACAAAAAAAAGTACATTATAATACATTATTTAGAAATTTGCCTGTAATACCAGTATATTGGAAAAATCGTAGTTCTATTTAAGGATGAAGTCAGGGTATGGATGCAGAATCATAGAACCATTAAGGTTGGAAAAGACCTCCAAGATCATCGAATCAAATCATCAACCCAACACTGCCATGACCACTAGATCATGTTCTGAACTACCATGTTTACATGTATTATACATGCATTATTTATGTATTTACAGTGGGCAGAATAGAAGAAATACAAAGTTAAGTTATTCTTCATAACCACCTTTAAGATATTGGAAGACTGATTAGAACCTCCTGAGCCACCTTCTTTTCAGGCTGAGGAACTTCCTCCAACACATTCATCATCCTGTTAGTCTTCCTATGGACCTGGTCGCCTTTATCCCTTGAACCAAAGGGACCAAGGTATGTCCAATGAAGTGCCCAGTGGAGTGGGATAATCACACATCTAATCTTCTGGTTATACTCCTACTGGTGGAACCCAGGACACAGTTGTCCTTCATTGCTGTAAAGTTGCATCTATGTCCAGCTTGCCATCCACCCAGTCAGTCCCCTGCATTTCTGACAGAAATGAGTCAAGAAGGCATTGACACAACACAAAACGTAGAATCATAGAACGGTTTGGCTTGGAAAGGACCTCAAAGATCATCTCGTTCCAACCCCCCTGCCATGGGCAGGGACAACTCCCACTAGAGCAGGTTCCTCACAGCCCCAGCCAGCCTGGCCTTCAAAATGTCCAGGGATGGGGCTTCCAGCTCCTCTCTGGGCAACCTGTGCCAGTGTCTCCCCACCCTCCTGGGCAACAACTTCTTCCTACCGTCTCATCTGAATCTCCCCACCTCTAGTTTTGATCCATGCCCCCCAGTCCTACCACTACCTGACATGACCTTGGTCTTGGGGCTGCAATCTTCTGAGGTGTATTATATACTTCAGGCTTGCTCCTGAAACAGGAATGAACTTGCCACCATGAATTCATCTCATGTTTCACCCACAAAAAAGAAAAAGAACTTTCCCAATGACTACATCCATGATTACAGAGAGAATGCAAGATAGTGAGAAGAAATCCAGTCTTGACGCAAGACAGAGAAAATAGAGTTAAAACACAGACCCAAGCTCAATAAATGGGCAAAAGTAAACACCAAAAGAAAACTCCAAGCTGAATAGTGCTGGGAAGTGAAGTATCAAAAAAGCAGCCTAGAAACTGAGCTGTGCTCTTAACAACAAATATAGTTCTTCAGACAATAAGTGAAAATTGGGTGAGCTCTGCCATCTACTATAATTATTAAAACTCATTCGTTATTTCTAGTTTAGCAATATGTCATGAGTTCCACCCAGGCAATTTCCCATTATCCTTCATATTCTACAAACATATAGTAAGAGACAGCACCTGTCATGACAAGCCTTAAATGCACAAGGTAAGAGATAGGAGAAAACATGGAAATGAATCACAGGGAGAGACAAGTGATTAAGTTTTTTCAAATAATTGGAGTGATTTTTGAATCCTTTCACATCTAATAACAATACCCTTAGTGACTGGCCCAAGGACAAATGGAAAGTCTGTTGTAGAGCCAGATATTTAGCAAACATGTCCTGAATCACCATCCAGAGCCTTCAACAAAGGTCCATGTACCTCAAAAGACACTGCCCAAGGTGCAGCATTGCTGTCACATCCCTGATACCTTTTCTTGACATTTTACAATCCTAGTTCAGGCAGGTGTTTTTTAAATGAAGAAGACAGTAAGAAGGTGAAATTGGTCTTGTAGGGATGGGACGGACAGATGCCTGTCACCTATTTCATTATTTCTCAGTAGAAAAAGTCTTTCAAATAATGGTTTCTGTTTCTAGGATCTCCGTTAAAAGAGATATAAAATTACAATCTTGTAATTAAAAATGTTTTAAGGAAAACAAAATTTTTTAATTACATAGAGTTACCTTTAGCTGCTAGATGGCAATTAGAAATACCTAAAGAAGGGTAAAATCAGAGAAGACTGCCTATGTCAGGCAATAAGCTACTTTGCAGCCATAAATGGGCAGAATTCTGCCTTTTGGGTATTCTTGTTTCTGACCAGCAGGGTAGAAATGTTGGGAGGGCCAAAACCAGCAACTGTGTTGGTCTGCTCCTTACAGTGGTGCAGGAATGACTATTCTTGTGGCTCTTCTGCCTGACAAACCCCATGCAATATAGAAAATAGTGGATCATCTGCCTTGCTTACCTGGGAACAGAGGAAAAAAAAGAAAAAAGATGAGCAGGAACAACTTGTGCATCTTTCCTTCCCCCTCTGTGCAAGAAAAAATGTGCTTTGGAGAGTGTCATTCAAGAAGGAAGGTGAAAGGTTAGTAGAAAGCAAAGGTCATGGAGGTGGGAGCGTGTTATGGATGTGGGGAGGAGAAGGAAGGAGCACATGCAGGTGGGAGAGGAGTGGAATCAAGGTGGGGAGGAGATAGATGTTGGTGATGACCAACATGCAGTGGGGCATGACTAAGGGCAGAGGTGCAGAAGAAAGAATGGGATTTGGTCTCTATCGCAGAAGAGTGGCAGAAGCTGTCATTCATGAACTCTGGAAATGTGGGATGCCCAAATCCATCATGCCACAGCCACAGAGATGATGGATTGGTTCCAGAGCGGGTCCTCTGGTTTTAATTAGATTAAATGTAATGGTCTTCCAGGGTCAGCAGAGTGGAGCAGACCCTTTGGGGCACCACCAAATTTGATGCAGCCTGAGCCAACCACGGAATTCATCTGCAAGAGCCTGTGTAAGCCCTGACCCTGTGCTCTCCCATCCTCAAGTTTGTGTTATTCACCTTTCCCTGCATAAGAGAACAATGTAAATAATTCAAATCAATGGGCCTGGCACCCAAGAGCATAGATGGGATGGGTGGAAGGCAGCAAACAGCCCTTGAGTAGCCCAAAGCTCCACATCCCTGTTTTCTAACCACAAAAAGGGTCTTTCTTGGGACCCACCTCAGCAACAAGATGTTTGACACAATCTGTTCTACAAAACCAGTTTAAGGAGGGTGAGCTCTGATTTTTTCCCCAAAGACACAAGCCACGATTCTGCTGACACCTCCACCACTGGAGAATATTTGGCACCCATTCCTTTAAATATGTCCCCCAGTAGGTAGTGGGAAGTGTTCCCTTTTTAATCCTCACATAGGTGAAAGGAAATTGTGGTCATGATTCATCAGATGATGTTTCAGCTCCACTTTCTACACCACTGAAATATTCTCTACTCCCCTGGACATCCTTAACCTCTCCTTCAACTGGATGTATTCCCACCCTTGCAGTGCATGTATGACCATGAAGCCATCTCATTAACCTCATCCCTTAACAAATAATGTCTGCTTTATAAATTTTCCATTATTTAAAAAGAAAAACAAACCCAAAGCTTCCACAATGTGTTTTTAACCACACATTTAGTTCATATGGAACTGAAATTAGAAAAGTTCCTGGTAGAGTTCATCCTGGCTGCAATTCCTCAGTACCTGTTGGCTCTTCTCTGCCTCCTGGTGTTTCAAACCCTTGGAAAGTGATGAAATAAATGCAATTTCTTTGTAGTTTTTTTTTTTTTCTTTACATGTGGAGCATGTCTTTTGTTATTTCCCACCTAAAGCACACTTCCAATTTTTATAAAATTAGACTTTGGGTAGCCTCCTCCATGTCTACCACATCTGCAGTATCAGGGCTCTTATTTGTATGCTCAGTAGTGTGAGGAATTTCTTAATTATTATTTTTCTAGCCTGTCTCACATTCCTTTTTCTCTCTCACCATTTTGTTCTAATCAGTCGATAGTGAGCTCTCTAAAAATGGGAAATTGGCTCATCAACATTAGGCTATCTGCAGATTCCTCTGTGTTCTTACCTTCTCCCTGCCTTATCTGCAAATCTGTGTCACACACACTTTTTATTTTCATGTAGAAGGTTCTTAGGGTTTGTGACAGCTCCACTGCTGTCTCACTCCGCAAAAAGTTTTCACCAGATGAAGTTCTTCCAAACCAAGCCGTGTCAGAACAATGCAACCCTTTTTATTGCACTCCTTTCTGGTGGCACCCGCAGAGAGGAGCCGTTGCTGCTTTCCCCATATAGCCTCAATAAGTCCAGATGGTTTTAGCACTGGTGGAGCTGTGTTTTTTTTCCATCGTTCAATCAGGGAAGGAGCAACTTTGCCTTTTTTCCACTTCTGGTCCTGTGAGTGCTTCCAAAGTCACTCAAGCAGAGGCCACAGGCATGCATGCAGTACGTGATAAGCAACGTGAAACACACGTCTGCTGGTTTGTGCCGATGTTTCCAGCTAGGAAAGAGCCACCCATCCTACAATTTCCACACCAGGAGCCAAGGAGCTGGCTGAGATTTCATCAGCTGGTCCAATATTTGGTCCAGATCTGAATTGAGCCTGACTGAGCTGGATACAGAATCAGAATGGTGGGGGTTTGGAAGGGACCTCTGGAGATCATCACGCCCAACCCATACATTGGGTAAAGAGGATAGTCCTGCCAGGGCCATGCTAAAAGCTCTGTGCCATCTAATGCAGCAGGGAAGGCAAGTTCCAGGACTCCCAATATTGGGGCTGTTTGGAGAAAGGGAAATGCTTCCCTTATTTAGTGGCTAAATTTAATTCCCTGGCTTGAGCTGCTGCAGCTACACAATGATGCCAACACATCAGTGGCAACAGCCGAGGGTCTCCGCTGCTGGAGCAGAGTGGAGCAGCTGTGCCAGCTGGGAAACCTGCTCCGAGAGGCTGCTGGGCTCCCATCCCCAGCTGCAGAGGGTCCTGCACCCCAAGAGGTCTCACCCCACGGCACCACCAGCCAGGGGAGCACAGCTGGGCAGGGGCACAGGAGCCACTGCTGCCACCTTACCCCATGTCACACCTGGAAGATGTCCTAGCAGCTAGCGTAGCTGGAGGTGGGACCATGCCATCCAGCTGCTCACCATGCTGAGATAGATATTGCTCCTTGCCCCGAGGTCTCTGTTGATGCTGCTGCTCGAAAACCCAAACTTCAGAAGGAATTTGAGTGCTGCATTTATGTGCTGACAAACAAATCTATCACTTGCCACAGATAGACTGCTTCACTTAAGATGCTGATCTTTATCTCCTAATCACCAGAATAACAACCAAGGGGGGAGGCAGTGCTGCTTTCTTAACATTTCAGTANGCTCAGTAGTGTGAGGAATTTCTTAATTATTATTTTTCTAGCCTGTCTCACATTCCTTTTTCTCTCTCACCATTTTGTTCTAATCAGTCGATAGTGAGCTCTCTAAAAATGGGAAATTGGCTCATCAACATTAGGCTATCTGCAGATTCCTCTGTGTTCTTACCTTCTCCCTGCCTTATCTGCAAATCTGTGTCACACACACTTTTTATTTTCATGTAGAAGGTTCTTAGGGTTTGTGACAGCTCCACTGCTGTCTCACTCCGCAAAAAGTTTTCACCAGATGAAGTTCTTCCAAACCAAGCCGTGTCAGAACAATGCAACCCTTTTTATTGCACTCCTTTCTGGTGGCACCCGCAGAGAGGAGCCGTTGCTGCTTTCCCCATATAGCCTCAATAAGTCCAGATGGTTTTAGCACTGGTGGAGCTGTGTTTTTTTTCCATCGTTCAATCAGGGAAGGAGCAACTTTGCCTTTTTTCCACTTCTGGTCCTGTGAGTGCTTCCAAAGTCACTCAAGCAGAGGCCACAGGCATGCATGCAGTACGTGATAAGCAACGTGAAACACACGTCTGCTGGTTTGTGCCGATGTTTCCAGCTAGGAAAGAGCCACCCATCCTACAATTTCCACACCAGGAGCCAAGGAGCTGGCTGAGATTTCATCAGCTGGTCCAATATTTGGTCCAGATCTGAATTGAGCCTGACTGAGCTGGATACAGAATCAGAATGGTGGGGGTTTGGAAGGGACCTCTGGAGATCATCACGCCCAACCCATACATTGGGTAAAGAGGATAGTCCTGCCAGGGCCATGCTAAAAGCTCTGTGCCATCTAATGCAGCAGGGAAGGCAAGTTCCAGGACTCCCAATATTGGGGCTGTTTGGAGAAAGGGAAATGCTTCCCTTATTTAGTGGCTAAATTTAATTCCCTGGCTTGAGCTGCTGCAGCTACACAATGATGCCAACACATCAGTGGCAACAGCCGAGGGTCTCCGCTGCTGGAGCAGAGTGGAGCAGCTGTGCCAGCTGGGAAACCTGCTCCGAGAGGCTGCTGGGCTCCCATCCCCAGCTGCAGAGGGTCCTGCACCCCAAGAGGTCTCACCCCACGGCACCACCAGCCAGGGGAGCACAGCTGGGCAGGGGCACAGGAGCCACTGCTGCCACCTTACCCCATGTCACACCTGGAAGATGTCCTAGCAGCTAGCGTAGCTGGAGGTGGGACCATGCCATCCAGCTGCTCACCATGCTGAGATAGATATTGCTCCTTGCCCCGAGGTCTCTGTTGATGCTGCTGCTCGAAAACCCAAACTTCAGAAGGAATTTGAATGCTGCATTTATGTGCTGACAAACAAATCTATCACTTGCCACAGATAGACTGCTTCACTTAAGATGCTGATCTTTATCTCCTAATCACCAGAATAACAACCAAGGGGGGAGGCAGTGCTGCTTTCTTAACATTTCAGTACATTTAAGGCTGTTGTAGTGCTTTAATTCAGCATAGGCAACGTGTCATATGGAGCATATAGAAAATGGAGTTTGTACGCATCTCCAGCAAACCACTGACCAGCTTTACCCATTCTGTCTCAACGTGAAATATTGTCATGCCTGAGCTAATTCCTTTATGACAGTGATCATATCTAGCACCCCAGTAAGGGAATATTTGTGAAACTAGCTCTGGCACAGATCCTCGTGAAGATAATAAATGATATTTATCTTTTTCAGCGTCGTCGTATCCTACTTGTCATTTTATCGGTGATGCATCTAGATAGAGATCAATGAATCCAACCATGACACTAAACAGCTAAATAAACCATCACACTCAGCACATGACAAATCTCCTGCTTGCTCAGAGTCACAAATCTGCCTTTGTGTTAGACTTTTTGTGTCTGGAATCACTTCTCCTGACGCTGGGTTTTAAGCCTTACCAAAGTCTGTGCATTTCCATCAACACTGCTCTGTGATGTAGACCAGAGGTAGGAAGAGGATAACTCTTCAGTCTGGCTGGAAAACATAGAAGAGAGACCAAACACATAACTGCAATAGCAGCAAAACAGCCTTCTCAGTAGATGGGATCATCTTCTCCTAAACCGCAGATTTTCAGTTAAGTTCACCGTTCAAGTTTCCACTAATAGAAAATAAGTTCATCAAATCATTCAAAAATGGACAATTCCTCTAAGTTACCTCATTTCTATTTTAATTTTCATGTTCTCCTTATACAACACTTATTCTTACCCTGAAGTGAGGATGGACATGTTGATAAAGACATTTTTTCTGTAATTAACTAAGCAGTGTATGTTCTCTCACCTCCTCAGGTATTCAGATAAGTCCTAAAAACCACGATGGCAGAAAGAGGAGGAAAACGTGGTCTGAGTTTATCTGCTAATAGCCTCATACCAAGCCCCAGGTTTCTGCTGCAGAGATGAACAGCTGATGCCACAACTAGAAATGCTGCTGGGTGAGCTGGGAATGCTCAGAAAGACTAAAAAGCAGCAGTTTTTCTAAGAAAGCAACCTAAAACTTATCAAATCTGTTTGAAGACAGGTTTGCCTTATTACTGTTACCTGTATGATACTCTGTAGAGGTGGATAACTGTAAAACTCAAAGAGTAGATAAATAAATCTGTTCCGAAGAGTCCTATGGTAAAGGGCAGGTTGTAGGACAGACACATATAGCTTTGTCCTATCTTCAAGCTGTCAATGGTTCATGTTGATGCTCTTTTCCCAGCAGCTGCACACACCTTCTTCTGTATGCCCCTCACTGCAAGGATCTTGAGGGGCTGGAGCGTGTCCAGAGAAGGCAACGAAGCTGGGGAAGGGTCTAGAGCACAATTCTGGTGAGGAGCAGCTGAGGAACCTGGGGGTGTTGAGCCTGGAGAAAAGGAGGCTCAGGGGAGATCTTCTCACTCTCCACAACTCCCTGCAAGGAGGTTGGAGCCAGGTGGGGTCGGGCTCTTCTCCCAGGGAACAAGTGACAGGATGAGAGGAAACGGCCTCAAGTTGTAAGAGGGGAGGTTTAGTTTGGACACAAGGAAAAACGTCTTCCCCAAAAGGGCTGTGAAGGGCTGTGCCAGGCTGCCCAGGACAGTGGTGGAGTCCCCATCCCTGGAGGGGTTTCCAAGGTGTGGAGATGTGATGCTGAGGAACATGGGTTAGTGGTGCCCTGGCAGTGCTGGGTTAATGGTTGGACTTGATGATCTTGAAGGTCTCTTCCAACCTAAACAATTGTTTTATTCTATCTCTTCCACTTAAATTCTGCTGGCCAGACACCTCACTTTTCACTTTGCCTTTACTCTGGTGCATCCTCAAGGAGCATGAAGAGAAAATATGAGAATTCAAATTGTCAAGGAACCATGATCTTGCTATGCTACCTAACTTATGTTTTACTATCTCTGACGTCAGGTCAAGGGTCTTATTGGACTGATCCAGACTCGAGCAGGTGCTTTGCCTAATGCTGGGCTTCATGCACTCTGTGTTCAGTGCCCAAAGCTCTCCCTTGACTTCATGAGCTTCTTTAAGGGTGGTTGGGCCAATGCTTGTGTTTATTTCTGCCACGTCTGTTGCCCAGCATCAGCAGGAGCAGCCTGCCAAGTGGGGTAATAGTAAGTAAGGAACTCCAGTAATTGCTCTGTGTTTTTATTCCCTTGCTGTTGATCCTCTAGCAATTACTTCTAGGCTACTGCCAAACAAACTACATATTAATGCTGCTGTATGCTAAAATAGCAAGAAACGAGCTTCAGAGTTTAACGTGTTTCCAGTTTCACTTGAAAATGAGTCATTTGAATTTCTTGCAATTAAATAACAAATTTTAAAAAAAACAAACAACAGAGTCTTCAGCTCCTGTTTGTCAAAATCTGGAGAGATTATGGAAGAATCCCATAGAATTACACAATTTTCATTGCACAGAAACCGGTGAGAAATCTTATGAAGCTTCATCATATTAATCAGAGAAAATCTACTCTTGTGATGTGCAAGCAAGGGACATAGGTATTTTTTTACAGAGGAGAAGCAGGACATGGAGAAGACCAGACAGCTTACTGTGATTTGTAGGTGACCCCTGCAGTATTATCTTATTATGGTGTCTGAGCCCCTCACAGAATTAAATGCATTCTCACAATACTTTCCTCAGCTCAGTTTGGGACTTGGGTTTTATAAAGCTTAATCCCCAAGCAGTTCCTAGCAGTCCAGAAGCTGCTGTAGGCTCATCCCAGAATCCAGGACCATGATGAGGTTGTTTGGCAGGGACACAAGAGCTGGAGAAATCTTTACCAAGCTCTGCCCCGACAGCAGACCTGGCTGCTTATAGCTCTGAGGTCATCTTAATAGGGGAAATACAACTCTTTAGGATAAGGAAGTTACTTTGTAGTAGGTATTTTCAGCTCCTCCAGTGGTCATCAGAAGGGGTGGGTCAGTTACACTGGTTAGAAGAAATAACAATCTGGAAACTCAGTGAGGTTTGACAGAGTAACAACCTTTTTAAGAGCTCTTTTTTTTTTAACATCTGAAATGTTATGGCTCATTTTGAAAGTAGAAATTTTANATATATATATCAAATATATATAAATATTCTAATATATCTATAGCTACCCACATGCAACCAATGTACCCAATCACTGATAAACACATAAGGAAAAGTGATAATTCCCTCCTGTCAACCCATTCACTGCAGTGACATCTGGGAAAACATTAAAACCTGGGTGTGATCTTTCTGTTATCCATATTAAGAAACACATATTAATTCTGCTTTGTTTTGTTTTGGTTTTTTTTAAATCAAAATTAATCATAAAACCTCATAATAACAGAACATTTTACCTTTTTCAGTAATTAAAAATTGAAATGTGAGGGACCAAAGCAGGGCCCTTCTCCTACCTCCTTTTTCCAGAGAAAGCAAGAGACAGGGGGAGCCAAGGGAACTAGAAGATGTTGGAAAGATATTTTAAGGTCAAAGGAACAGCCAGCTAGTAATGCAAGTAGCATCAGCATAACCACTGATACAACAATAATTTATAGGAAAATCATAGGTCGTATAATCCTCCGTTTGCTTCCTTTGAATGGAAAGTAAAGACTTTTTAGTGAAAACTTCCACACTTTTCAAGGGTAGATACCTCAAGGAAGGGTTCAAAGGATTTTCTTCACTTTTTTTATNTTTTTTTTTTAACATCTGAAATGTTATGGCTCATTTTGAAAGTAGAAATTTTAAAAGGATCTAAGAATAGTTGTTTCCAACCAGAAGCAGTCGCTACTAGACATCTCCTGAGATCTGAGTGGAAATTTTTCAGTCAAGAGACGTTCCTTTCTACTAGAGCTTCGTTGTCTGGATGGTGACTGCAAAACCCATATCTGCCCAGAGTTTGCATAAGTAAGTTGAAAGGGTTGATTGTCTCTGCAAGGAGGCACCTGTGCCCTCAGACACTACATCTGCCAGCACAGGTGTAAATTTTAGGCATGGTTTATCTGCATGGAAACAATCCCATCATCCACGAGCCTTCACCCTACACCTCCCTCCCATAAAGCACAACTGAATCTCAAGAAGCCAGGGAATTCTTCTGGGCAGGTGACCAGGTTCTTCTGGTGGAATTCACAGAAGAATGTGGTGGGCAAGAAGAAGGTCTTCTCCATGTTTCCCAAAATACATCCTTTCCAGGCTCACAGTGCTTCATATTTATTTAAAAGGGGCAAAACACCAGGTTGGCAGCAATTTCAGGCCAGTTTCAAAACCAAGTCATGGTAATAACCTCAAAATAATTTTCCCATGGGAGAAAAAAAAATAATAAATAATATGGCTAATTTACATCCATATAAGGAACTTCAGAGATAGATGATTCTCTGTTGGGTCCATAAATCAGCTTCTGTTGCCCATCAGGGGTCTGAATTTAGCACTGAATGCCACTGAATTGATCAGAAGACATCATTGAGGAAACTACATCCTGAGCATTTTGCTGGGGCTCTCCCGTGCTGCCCATGTTGGCAGCTCTGGCAAGGTTGGTGTAATTTAGGGAAGAATTTTCTATTTTTCATATGCCCAGCTATTCTTTGGGGGTAGGGAGGGCATTTTGAATTTTTAATGATTTTTAAA
>VYZX01029354.1:96609-107592 GCA_013401335.1 Brachypteracias leptosomus | reverse complement strand
CAACCACCTCCTCCTGCTCACATGCAACCTCCTGGGTTCCACTTGGTGCCCGTTGCCCCTTGGCCTGTCCCTGGGCACCACTGACAAGAGTCTGGACCCAGCTTCTTGCCCCCACCCTTTAACTCTTGATCAGCATTGACCAGATCCCCTCTCAGGCTTCTCTTGTGCAGCTCAACAGCCCCAGGGCTCTCAGCCTTTTACTGGGCACAGAGATGCTCCAGCCCCTTCAGCATCTTTGCAGCTGCCACTGGACTCTCTCCAGCAGTTCCCTGTCTTTCTTGAACTCGGGAGCCCAAAAATGGACACAATACTCCAGATGTGACCTCACTAGGGCAAAGTAGAGGGGAAGGAGAACCTCTCTTGATCTGCTGGACACACTCTTCTTCATGCACCCCAGGAGACCATTGGTCTTCTTGGCCATGGGGGCCCATTGCTGGCTTATGGTGAGCTTGTTGTCCACCAGCACTCCCAGGTTCTTCTCTGTGGAGCTGCTTCCCAGCAGGTCAAACCCTCAACTGCACTGGTCCATGGGGTTATTCCTCTCCAGGTGCAGGACCTACACTTGCCCTTGGTGACCTTTTCTCAGTAAATTCTGCACGTGTAAAGCAATTAAATCTTTTTTTCTGCCCATTTTTATTTCAGAATATAGCTGCAAGGTGACAAAACACAGAAACGTGATCTTTCTGTACATGCAAAATGCTCAGTTCTTTGTGCAGCACAGAAGTTGCATCTTAGTTGGCAAATTGTGATTACATGGGTGGAAGAGGCCCACGGGTTTGTAAGGTGTGTGTACACACCAAGAGTATAAAAATTCCACCTGACAGTTGGTAAGTGCTGGTTTTTAGAACGTCAGATTCCACTTTTTAGTTGAAACAATGGGTCCCCCTAGTGGGTAAAAGCAAAATTGGCGAATTTTGTTAAATTTCTGACACACGACAATGTTTTATTTGATTATCAACTGGAAGTTGTCCACTTGTAGAAAAGTGAGCACAAAAAGTACAGTTAATTTTGCACAACTTTTTTAAAACATAAGGCACAGCTGTAGTGATCTAAACTCCTACTGACCTGCTTCATCCAGCAATCAACTCACAAATCTTCCAGAAACACCCCAGTTTTAATAAAATAATAATAAAAATCAATTTTTCTCTTAAGTTTGCCCTGCCTAGATTACAATCAATTTGTCAACAGGGGCTATGTGGGTAAAACAAGACAACACATATTAACATTTTTATTTTTTTTTACAAAAATAAGTAACACTGATGCTTTTCCAAGTCATGATATTCAGTGTTTCACAAAGAAATGAATTAGATGCTGGTATCACTGCATTATGCAGGAGCCACTATAAACAGGTACAACCCATTCACTCACACAGCTCTGGAGATCAGCATCTGTTTTATTAGCTGAAGAAATCTTGGGTAGCACAGTGGGAGTTGTGTTTTCTGCTTTTAAAACTACCAGGGAGTTATCTAACTTGCAAAAAATAACTGATTATTTTAAGGCATCCTTCAAACTGCAAAATCTGGAGCAGGATTATTCCTCAGCATTGAGGAACCCAGGAGAAGGAGGACTACAAACCACTGTTTTTAAGCCTTCAAGATATTTTTGCCTTTTTATATTTAATGTGATTTTTATGGGAAGGTTGTACCATGAGTGAAATTAACTATCACTTTTTACTAATTTAATTTTACTTTGCCTGCTTGCCTGTGATTGTTTTTGCTGTATCTGCATCAGTCACAAATACCAGACTGATATTTTAATACTTTTCTCTTTGCATTCCTTGGTACAGCTAATTACTGAGTAGTTTTTATCTGTATTATTGTAGTTCTGCCTTTCACTAAGCAAGAGCACTACGTGGTTGGGGTTTTTTCTCCCCATCACAACTGGATTGAAACAGATCTAATTATTGTATGAGCTTGCACAGCTCCTTTCTCAATGGGTAACTGTTTTCTAAGATATTTCAAGATGTTCAAGGTCAGGCTTGATGGGGCCCTGAGCAACCTGATCTAGTTAGAGATGCTCCTGATGACTGCAGAGGGGTTGGACTAGATGACCTTGGAAGGTCCCTTCCAACCCAATACATTCTGTGATTCTATGATTTCTTTCTTATCCTACATTTCCATTTACAGTTGGGATAGTTCCTGTGTTGTAACCTCCATGAGAGGGCTGGGAAGGGCTCCTTCCAACACCTGGGAAAGCAAGAGAAGTTTACAGAATGTGGTGTAAATTACTGCAAGCTTCTGCCAACAAAAATTCATTGAATCATAGAATGATTTGGGTCGGAAGGGACCTCAAAGATCATACAGTTCCAACCCTCCTGCCATGGCAGGGACACCTCCCATTAGACCAGGTTGCTCAAAGCCCCATCCAACCTGGCCTTGAACACCTCCAGGGATGGAGCATCCACAACCCCCCTGGGCAACCTGTGCCAGTGTCTCACCAACCTCAGAGTGTAGAATTTCCTTCTAATTTCCAGTCTAAATCCCCCCTCTTCCAGTTTGAACCCATCACCCCTCATCCTATCCCTACAAGTCCGTGTAAAAAGTCCCTCCCCAGCTTTCTTGTAGGCCCCCTTCAGATACTGGAAGGCCAGAAGAAGGTCTCCCTGGAGCTGAACAAGCCCAATTCCCTCAAAAATTGTCCAAAATTGTGCAAATTCTTCACACCAGTAAAGCAGGCTTTATTGTCAGTCAAACTTGTTGGCTTCCTCCAAGAAAAACCCCAAAACAACAAAAAATTAATATATGGCCCTTTCAGAAGTTCATTTTATGAAATTATAATGAAAATAAAGCATTCATAATTAAGCTCTGCAATTAAAAAAGTTCATCCAGATGTCATAACAGGCCTTTCTGTAAAACATTCTAGGTAATCTTATTTACAAAGCAATTTCCAGCTACCTAGATCTAAATAGCTCTAGCAAGGAGACCCATTCCTGGTAAGAGGAATATTTTGAAAGGATTATTCCTTCAAATTTATTTATTAATTCCATTGGAATTCCTCTAAGTATTCCTATATAAATGAAGTAGTTTTCAAGACAGTGAGGGCTAAAAAATGGCAAATAGACCCTCCACTGGCTAAACACTCACATGATGTTTCAAAAAGACACAGATATGGAAAGTTCCCACTTATTACATATTCTGAGAGCTCTCACTTCTGACTGCTGGTAATTGCCAACATGTTCAGTTTGCTTAGCAACAGTTTTTGCAGTAGATGAGCCATTTGCACGATCATAAAAGTAAGATACTTGCAGATTTTCTGGACATTTATGATGTTTCTGCTGATTTTCCCTTAAAAAGTGACATCTTAGAGGGACTGTTCGAGTGGGTTTGTCTGGGATTTCCCTTGGTGCACCTGAGGGAAGGTAGAAGCAGTCAAATCACCAACCTCTCTTTGTGGAATCATTTTCCTTTTGTTACTCAAGGATTAAAACATTCTCAGCATCCCTCCAGACTTACTTCAATCATCCCTCTGCAAGAGGACTACAAAAAATTACTTCTGCAGAAGTTTTGCTACCGCTGGCCAGGATCTTCTACAAACTCTTGACTTAATGGAAGAGTCAAGGAACCACTTCAGATATGGTGCTATGAACAGCAAGGCAAGCTGCAGTCATTGCCAGGACTCAGTGGGAGGTGTCCCTGCCATGGCAGGGGGTTGGAACTAGAAGATCTTTGAGGTCCATTCCAACCCAAACCATTCTGATTCTATGATTCCGTTTGACAAAAGCCAGGTAAAGGGTTGCTTATATTAAGACATGAGAGAACAAAAAACTCCAACCATGTGAGGGGTTATGAGCAACCACAGGGCAAGAGGATGTAGTGCAAGTTGTTATCCTCTGTTCTTGTGCAATCTGTGATAAAAACACTGATATTGTGATATCGTAGGAGTCAGTCTCTTCTCCCAAGGAACAAGCAACAGGACAAGAGGAAACGGCCTCAAGTTGCCCCAGGGGAGGTTGAGGTTGGACATGAGAAACAATTTCTTCCCCAAAAGGGCTGTGAAGGGCTGTGCCAGCGTGCCCAGGGCAGTGGTGGAGTCGCCATCCCTGGAGGGGTTTCAAAGCTGTGGAGATGCGGTGCTGAGGGACATGGGCTAGCGGTGGACTCGGCAGCGCTGGGGTTAATGGTTGGACTTGATGATCTTCCAAACACAATTGAGTCCTATGATTCTATGAAAAACCTCTTACTAAGCTGCAACATCCCAGAACTCAATGTAACCTGCAGGAGTTTAATAGCTGAAGGTTTTCTCTACACTAAGCTTAGTGCCATAACCACCACACACAACCTCCATCAATGCCAGTCTGGAGTTGTCTTCCTGAGCTGCAGCCACAGTGCAAGAAATGAAGATACGCTACGAACTTGAGGGGACCTAAAGGACAGAGAGATCAACATGGACCCAGTCCCCTTTGGGCTGCCATTCCTCTTGCACAGGCCTGTGGCTCAGCATGGACCCCTTGTCCTTCTGCCCAAAGCTCTGGGCCAGCTGGGTCTCCTCCCCGTGCCTCTGCTCATCCCTCCCTCCACAAACTGCCTCTTTGGTCTCCACTCAGTTACCAGCAAAGTTGTCGTGGTTTTCCTTTTCCTCTTTGCCAAGCTCCAAGGGCACAGCTAAGCAAGTCTCTGCTGCATGTGGTGAAGGTGGCCACGTCACCAGAGCACTCTGGAGGTGTTCCTGAGCTCAGGCAGAGCCTCCACATCATGAGGCATAAGCAACCTTAACACTGGCATTTTCTGACTTTGGATGACTTAACTGTGCCATGGAAACTTTTCCCATGAATAAACACAAACCAAAAAAGTCTTGAGGTGACAAACTTAGCATTGAAAAAATGACTGTTCTAAAATAAGTCAGCAGAGTAACATTTGGTACACACCGCACTCCAATGTGGTATTTTTATTCGTTTGGAGGTTCTCAATTTCCTTGAAGTTGCCTGGGATTAATTAGGGAAGTGATGGACTGGTTGGCACAGTTACTCTAAGTTCCTAAAGAGAGGCTCCAGTGGATTCGAGCACAATGGATGATGACATTCCATTAGCTGCCATTTTTGGGTTTCTACCAGACATCACTGCCCTTCATAGCAGAGGAGGACAGAGAAGCATTTGTCCCAGGTACTTCAGATCAGACCCTGATTTTAACAGCAACCCACCTCTGCCAGTCTAGGAACAAGGCACACATTCACAGCACAGCTTTTAATATGCCATGATGACTGCTGAACCTCAAAACTCTTCAGTTTTGGGCACCTCATCACAAGAAAGACATTGAGGTGCTGGAGTGGGTCCAAAGAAGGGCAACAAAGCTTGTGAAAGGGATGGAGAACATAAGAAAGGCTTGTCCCATGAGGAGTGGCTGAGGGCCATGGGTTTAGTCTGAAGCAGAGAAGGCTCAGGGGAGGCCTTCTCACTCTTGACAACTCCCTGAAAGGAAGTTGTAGAGGTGGCTGCTGGTCTCTTCTCACAAGTAAGAACAGATAGGACAAGAGAAAAGGGACCTTTTTAAGTTCTCCATCACTGCAGAAAACAAAAATGTCTCTGAAATACTTTACACAAGTTAAAAACATAGCTAGAAACAAGTGGACAATTCTTGTATTGTCCCCAAAAAATACTTATAAAAAGCAGTTCATAGCCTCAGACCCAAACACCTTTTCCCCTAAATATTCACCTCCCAAACAAATCTGGTAAGACTGCAAAATACTGATTAAAATTTCAGATGGTTTTTTTGTGGTTTGGTTTTGGGGACATTTTGTATTGTTTTGATTTTGCGGGGGGCGGGGGGGGTGTTGTTGATTGGGGTTTTTTTGTAGGATTTGGGGTGTGGTGGTGGTTCTTTTTTCCTTTGCTTTTAGTTTTAAATGGTAAGGGGGTGGTGGTGTGGGGGGGTGTGTGTTAAATAAATTTTACCTTTTATGTAGAGTTTCTTTTGCTATTTGATTCTAAAGCTTTTTACCAGTATGAAGTTTGCTGTATTTATTCTCAAGCAAACTTTTATCTCGCATGGTAGAATCCTTCAAGTCTTGAGTTTTTCCCCCTTCCCAAACATTATACTGAAATTAATATAAAATAAAGTATGTCTATAGTATATACAGCAGAATTTTTTCCTCCACAAACACCTATCTTCATGCTACAAATATTTCATGCTGTTCACTTTTTGAGCAAGAACCTGCTTTTAAAATCCACCTCTGATACAGCACAGAGGAAGTTTTACTCAAACTTTCAAGACTTGGACATTAACTGAACATTAAGAAGGCTTCAGTTTCCTGGCAAATACCAACTACTCTTTCATCCCCATAAATTTCATATTAATTTTATCCCTACCATTTTCCCCCCATTATCTTTGCATAATTAACTTGGAAAAAAATCAAAATGAAAATATCACACTGGGAAGAACATCCTTCCCTAGTAGAGGCTCTTCAAAAGACGTCTCAGTGAGACAACCCCACCTGAGGGCCACATATCCCACTGGGGTTCCACCTGAAGTGTCTGCTCATAACACTTCATGGAGCTACTTCCAACCATCTTGAATTGCTGTGACTTTCTGTACAAATGGATTGGTATTGATGGCTGAACAGAGAGCAACACAGTATTTCACACATGAGAATGTTACAATACACACTCAAAAAATAGGAAAAAAAAACCCTATTAACTTTGATGACCTCAACTTCTGTCCTCAATAAATTCCGTTTGTGCAAGGCAAACCTGTTCGTAACCCCGGGTTACTGGGTTAAAAAGCAGCTGCTTTTCTGACAGTCAAAATGAACACAGGATTAACCAAGATTTAAAGTTACATTTTTTGATATATAATGACAGTGAAACTTTAAAAGAAGAAACCAGAACTAACATACATAAAATCTGGAAGGTTGACCCACAAGAACCCTTCTGGAAGACATCTAGCAAACCAGAAATACATCCAGCCTCTTCAACCACTTTAAAAGTTCCTTCCCTGGGATGCTTTTCTTCTAACTACATACTCCAGAAAGAGCATCTACTCTTCATAAACAGTTGCCATGCTCTCCACAGAGCTGTGGATACTGAAAAGAAAGCTGCTGGCTGACTCCTGGATGAGCTAAGAACATTTTTGATAAGAGTTTGTCACCATACACAGTTGTCTGCCCTTTGCTATCACACAGAGTTAATACAATGCCTCTCTGGGGATGCAAATGCTTGCTCATTTAGTGTTAACACTCATCTACAACAGCAGAACATAAATGAAGAAAATATATTAAATGAAAAAAAAATATTTTCCCTGAATGATTTTACAATATAGTCCAGTTCAAATTAAACAACAAAAAATAAGATGTCCAAGTAGCAATAGTAAAGAACATTTTATTAAAATGGAAGTTTGTCAAACCTTATGTATCAAAACTAAGGCCACAGCTAATGCTAACACGAAGTCACCCTCAAAAGCTTCTTACAGTATGATACAATTTAGAAATATTATAGAAAGCTATTTTACAAACGAGTCCTCGAACATTCTGAAATGCAGCATTACTTACTTGTTCTAAAATGATGTATTAATTATTCTAGGGACAATATTTAACAATACAAAGTACTGAGCTATCAGTGCATATAACCTGGTCTTTGTTTTGGTCCTATGAGGAAAGTAATTTTCTGCATCACTCCAGCTACAGAAACGAATGGAAGTACAAAACATGGTGGTGAAAGCTGCCAATGGTTCCTCCCTTTTGTGCTGAGTTCATTTCATGTCTTCTAATGCTAAATATCCCCAGTCATAATAGCAATGAACTCTTCTTGATTGACTGTAAAAGAAGAGAAACATGTTAGGCAAACAGTAAACATCCATAAACCATAAAAGAAAATAATTAATATCTATATTTTACTTTTTACTTATAAGTTTTTCCAGGTAGTATACACTGTCTCTGATCCATTACTAAGCAGGGCTTACAAATTCAGAATTTTTGCTTTTAGAACAGAGATTCTGCATTTTTTCTTTCATATAAAAGTCAGAATGCAAGATTAATTACATGGAATACTTAAGCCAGAAACTAGCTCACATCTAATATGCTATTACTTCTAATTATGAAGGCAAAAATACTCTAAAATGTAGAGTAAAAAAACAAGATTAAAAAAAAATACACCAAGAAAAGTAGGTAAAAAAATAGTGATTATGGTGATTTTTAAAGATTTATTAAAAATGTTTAAAATGGTGGATAAATTCTATTAAATAAGTTTTTTTCAAGCAACACCACCACTGTTCCAGTTATGATCAAGCTCAGTTTTAAAGTCATGATTTAGACATTATGGCTAAACTACACTCCCCACACACCATTCCAAATCATGCTATTTCTCTCTCTCAAACTTGTAACACTTGCCAAAGAGAAAATGAGTTTTAAGATCATTTACTAATGATTAAACAAATTAGCTAGAATTAAAATGGACTTCTGACAAGCTTTTCCCCATCTGAACTTTCCTCATTCTTCAGTTGTAATTAACAGGAATCCTACACAAATGTACTTGTAGAAATTAAGTCATAATAATAAATTAATTAGCAGTCATTAATTATTTTGCTGCACTTATACCTGAGCTATTGACCTTACTCATATGTTAAAACAGAGCCAGTGTAAAAGAGTTAACCAATGAACATGTTCACTCTGCAACTAATTACTGTGGTGGGGAATGATTAGAGTGAGTCAGTGGTATGGAGAAGACCAGACACACGTGAAGAATTCTCCCTGTCAATTATCTGTCCCAGTCAATGTGTCCAAGCTACTCCCAAACAAAGCACTGCAAACCAAGAGCTACTCTCAGAGCTAGAAGAAAACTGAACAAATTCACCTATGCTAAAGAATTAAAAAAAAAAAAAAAAAAAAAAATCTAAATCTACCCTGTTGAGATACATATCAAAAAATATGAAATAAGTAGATTTAGTCTAGCTTAGGACCTTATACTCTGAAATATCAGTCCACCCATGATGTTAGTACTGCTACACACAAGCACTACGTGGTCTGCATGAGCTTAGAAAGCATCCCCACAGCCTTCTCCAAAATATTCTCTGGTTTAAAACACCTTCACTAAACAATGCTGGAAAGTGGAAATAGGGTATTATAATGACAAACATATTTTTTCACATTTAAACAGCAAAGAGAAGCACAGTTAACAATTCCCAGTAACCCAGTTAATCCTCCTCAGAGTTAGGATTTGTTCACAAGTTAAGCACAATGAAATTTGAAGCAATCCCTGTCTTTCCTAGCATCAGATGCTCAATTCCATGACATAAATGACCATAAAAGAACAAAATATTATCATGGTTGATAGGAAGAAAATACTGACTTAGACTCTGGTAAGTTAAAGGAGCGTATTATTTCAGTGGAGGATTTTTTTCCCCTCATTTTGTGCCAAAATCTGAGACCTAAGATAGGAACATGTTACCTACAGATGCATCCACACAAGATGACAAAAACTGCCTGAATTAACAGAACAGTTTCTAAAAAGACCCAAACTCCAAAACAGAAGTAATTCCTAAGAGCATGAATATGAAAGTAAGACTATTTAAGTCAAAACCACTTTCTTCTAGAGAAATTTATGTACAGTGTACCAGTACAGCTCAGTGGTTTTGATGGAAACACAATGGTTCAAGTAGCCTGGGTACCACACAACAAACCTTGTTTCACTATGAGCAAAGCCACCTCTCAAAATGGGACCTACAAGAAAGCTGGGGAGGGACTTTTTACAAGGGCTTGTGGTGATAGGATGAGGGGTAACAGGTTCAAACTGGAAGAGAGGAGATTCAGATTAGAAATTATGAAGAAGTTCTTCACTGTGAGGGTGGTAAGACACTGGCACAGGTTGCCCAAGGGGGTTGTGGAAGCTCCATCCCTGGAGGTGTTCAAGGCCAGCTTGGGTGGGGCCTTGAGCAACCTGGTCTAGTGGGAGGTGTCCCTGCCATGGCAGGAGGGTTGGAACTAGATGAGCTTTGAGGTCCCTTCCAACCCAACCCATTCTATGATTAAATGTAAGAAGGCTGTTAAATCACAAGTGGCATTATTCCTGTATTTGAAATATCAATTAAAAACTCTACCAACCAACAGCTTCAAATATATTTTTTTTTGGCAGGAAAAGGAGGAGAATTAGATGACAGCAAGATTTTGCTACATGACCCACATGTTTGAAGATAAATGGAACAGTGACTCACAGGATTATTTACTTTTTTCAAAATTAATCTGAAAAAAAAAAGAGCTAGGAACAGCATCAGTTTTCTTTAAAGAACAGAAAACACACAGAACCTCAAGGATAAACAGCACCATATACAAACATTATGCTGTCAATCTTCCATATTCAATCTGATGCTTGACTGCTCTAACAAAGAGAATGATTGGATGAATAAGAGGAAACTGAGCCACCCACTCTTATCTGATCTATCTGAATTCAAAAATGCAGCACTGACCCAAGATAACAATGACTCAGTAACCTTCCTGAGGGGAACTAGTGGCCTGCATTCAATTTGTAGTGACCAAATGGCCATATGACAAAAAAACCACCCTTGATCCCTGACTCTGACATCTCAGCTGGCAGCTCTGAGTGACACAACGAATTTGCTTGCAGATGATTTCTACTCTAGCTCACCTCTGCAGCTACCCCTTCAAAAAACCCCCAAAAGGTAAAATCTTAAAGAAATAAAGCTAGCAATGCCATGTCTTTACAAGTCTTCCTTTTAAAAGCAAAACAAGCAATCAATTTAATGGATAGAGAGAACAGGCATCACTCCTTGCCTGCCATACAGCTACTGAAATGGAAAAGGCATCCTATTGATTACCAGAATCCACAGCTGCAATCCTGTGTCACTGACCACACACAGGTGCCTGAAAATAGGACTTGCAGTTTTCACTATACTTGACCTGCTTCAATTGTCCCACAGGAAATATTGAGGAAAAAAACCCACAACAAATTCTACATTCTCAGGACAGAGCTCCAAGGAAATCTGATCAAGCCAGCCAGACCATTTAGGGATCTAAGCAGCAAAAAAAAAAAAAAAAAAAAA
>VYZX01029354.1:72594-96585 GCA_013401335.1 Brachypteracias leptosomus | reverse complement strand
AGACACTTAGAAACCAAAATGAATAGTTTTCTCCTGGCTGCGTTGCCTTAAACATCTCACCTGTGGGACTGCATACTGCTAGTGCAAGAAATGGGTGGGAAGACACAGCTAGGAGTGTGGAGGAACATCAGAATTATGCAGTATGGGTTTGTTATGGAACCACAGCCACAGAAAGAGATCAGAAAACAATAGCCCCAACAGGGAAGGAATCACACACCTTTCTCAACACTCTAGTAGTAACAGTGTCAACATCAGCACCCTCCTGGCAGTTGAATCACTGACCTTTCACTATCTTTGTCTACAGGTCCTGTATTTACACAACTACAACGGAATAAAAGGTTTGCATTTCCACACCACTAACCATGTTTAAGTGTTCTGCTCTCCCTCTTGAAAGAAAAATGGGGTGTTGCAGCACTTGGGTGTTGCAGCACTTGATTAACTGTATTCCCAAGTATGGAATAACCCCCATCTCAAACAGCACGGAGGGGAGAAGTGTATGTCACACAGCTGACTACACAGGTTTCTTCCAGCAGTAGTGAGAGTTTTGAGTCCAACAGATGCTTCAGCTCACAAGTAGAAATACTATTGTGACTGGAAAAGTTGATGAACTACTAGTGAGACCTCAGACATGAATCATGATCCTGAAAGAAAATCTCAGATGTAGGTTTCGATGACTGTTTAAAATGCAGTATTTATGTACACGGTCTCAAGTGAGTGGTCCCTGAAATTCAGATATTAAGGTTTTTGGTGTAAACACAGGGGTGTTTTCAAGTTAATGAAAAACCCCTAAGTTTCAGTGTTCACAAAGACTTAATAAGCACAGTATGAAGCTGGAATTTCTAATTCATTCTTTATCGAGCTAATAAATCCCTTCTGCAGCCCACCCTGTATGGACCCTGTCAAATGCCAAGAGCCCTTTTCCACACAATGGTCTTCAGCAATCTGAGGTTCAGAAGTATGTTAAAAACTCATCCAAGCTGATCCTGCACAGACCCAGGGTACACCCAGCATAATTTATTAGCTTGACACCCTGTACCTGACTAACACACTGAAATCACACCAGTGACACATCACCACTTAAGAAACATTGGCTAGGTGATCAAAAGAGCTTCTCTTAGCATTTCAACCCTTTTACTGATTTATAAGTAAATAAATATAATGTAGGTACATAGAATATGCCATGTAATGGTTCAGTTACTTTCACCTTCAACTACACTTTCACCAATCTTTCAGTTAGACACTGGTTAAGTAAGAGTAGTGGTAAATCAACTTGATTTTTAGATTACAAGATGTGTTTCCAGGACTACTAGTGGTAAAACCCAACAATTACCATTCTCTATAAGCTAAATTGTTTGAGATGAAAGTTACTCAGAAGGAAATCAAAGAGGACAATTTCAAAACAAAACCACATTTAAAAAGAGGAGAAAATGAAGAACAGACTATGGGGTTTTGTTTGCCAACACGTACTTTCTCCATCTCCATCCTTATCAAACTCTTCAATCATAGCTCGTAGTTCCTCATCAGACATATTTTCACCCAATTCTCTAGCAACCCGGCGCAGGTTTCTCAGACTTATTTTACCAGAGTCATCATCATCAAACAATTTGAATGCCTTGAGTATTTCTTCCTGTGGGTCTCTGTCCAATATCCAGTCTGTCACTGTAAGAAGGACACTCAAGTTAGAATAAAAAATTCTGAAGGGCAAACTCAGAATGACCTTAAGCAGATTGAGGCAACATGAAGAACATACATAAAAATGAAAGAATGGGTGAAATCAGAAGTGTATTTCAATGCAGCATGCATATCTCTTTGGCTGTTATCTGACCTCTCTTTCTCAAAGCTGAGATTCTCTTTGGGATAGACTTGTTGCAGTGGAAAGCTACATGGCAATTTAGAGACAGTCATGCTTCCAGCACACTTTTCAATCAGGATTAAAAGTATACATGTCTCCTCTGTTCCAAACTTACCTTCCAGAAAAAAACCATGAGCTCTGACAGGCAGCACGTGAATCTTTTTATTCTATATGTTTTGATCTGGATAGAATTTTGAGTTGGAGAGAACACTGAAACACTAAGTAATGAAAAAGATTCACATGGAACTTCTCTTTTGGATACAAAGCCACACTAATAAAAATTCAAAAACCCCTAAAATGAGGGGTTATGAAAATGATGTTCCTATGAACTGGAAGATGTTACCCCTGAAAGGATTCATCAGTCTTTATTATTCCTTTTATCACAAGTATTTGTCAGTTTCTTCAACAGAAAAGACAAACTTGCCACATAAAATATTTTTCTAGTAATTATTTCAGACCAACCAATCATAATAGATCTTCACATCTTTGTACCTGCTGGTCTTGTTTTACAGGGCTTGCTATTTATGACTTTCATCAAGCCATTAAAAACACATCAACACCATTTGTGTGTAAAGAACCACTTAGCATCTGCCACTGCCTGCAGACAGAATGCCTGCTCTGGCTTAGCCAACCTGACAGGAAAAAATTAGATTCAAGCTTATCTAAACTACTACAGCAATGAAGTTTATATGTCTACACAACTCCCTCGGATTTATATTAAACTGAAATATTTTCACTTAAAGCAACTGTGCTGCCTGACAGTATTACATCATTTGAAAAATTCTACCTCTTGTGGCAAAAGGACAATAAAACAATAGCTCTCTAAAGGCCATAGGTAACAGGATTGTACAAGACAAAATGCAATTGCATCTTTAGACATTTCTGATGGGCCAATCCTACATTTAAAACCATAAATAACATCAGATTATGAAAGACTGATGTCTAAAGAATTGCTCAGCTATATTCAGCGGCTCTTCACAATTCAAGCTTCTAGAATTTATTTTCTCTAACTCCCTGAAATTCTTGCTAGAAGTGGTATCATGTTTAATTCTGTGTCACGGTCATATTTTGTCATAGCAGCACTCAAATCTGATTCAAGTTCTGGGACAGGTTTGATCACCTTCCAAGTATATCTCGTGCTTTCTATAACAATTTTCCTAGCTTCTCACCACACTTACTGACTGCCCATACTGACATCCAGGACAGAACCAGGAAACAATGAACAGTGACAGGACTGAATATCAGGAATTACAAAAGAATAATACAGTAATTAGTGTATTAAATTATATAATAATTATAGAGTAATTATGCAATTATAGTACTATCATTGTTATTATGAAATACTTTTTTTTAAGACTGATCACCAAGTCTGATCATGTGTATTTCCCCATAGACTTTACTGGCAATTCTTTTCTGACTTACAATTTGCTCTAACCTGGAAAACAAGTACAAAAAATATTATTAACAACACATTTTGTCCAACCCTAACCTGTTAAATGAATCAATAGCTTATTGGCCACATTAGGTAGATTTTTATTTGTAGCCAAGTGCAAACACACATGTACTACACTGGATTTTGGGTATTTTTTCAGCAAATTTACAGAAATCTTATACCTTGAACACATGGACTGGAATAATGAAATAGAGATATGAAGCCATACATGGAGAAATCCCACACAGCTTTTTTTTGTGTGTGTGCAAAACTAGAAATTATGTTTAATGAAAAAAAGAAAACTTGAAATAAACTTCAACTCTCATCTTTAAAAATTCTGCAGATCCCTACATAGTCTGTCAAACAGTGCAATATAAAATCTTCAGATGAAACAGCCTAACGAAATTCCACTGTTTTTATCAACAGTTGAAAATCCTTGAAGTACAATATTTAACATCTGCTTCAATCCCTCTTATCTTTGCTCCATATGAAGTCTGTATTCAGTTTACAGTTTGTCCATGTATATGCTCCTTCCCACGAAATTTAAAGCCAAATACTTTTTCCACAGCAGGAAGGAGAATCTTACAAAATCCATTAAAAACACAAAAATATCTACATTCCAAATTAGCATTTATTTCTTTGTGTAAGTTTGGAAAAAATTAGAACCGTGTATACTCTATTTCATTTTATACTGTAACTAATATTTTTCTCTACATATCAAACTCAGTGTTCAGGAGACAACGATTTACCTTCCTCATTAAGAATACGAAACTGCATCTCCCACTTCTATTTCTTAATACTACCAGATAACTGAAAAAGCACCGAAAATACCTCTTACAAATTGTAGTCACTACTGTAGGCTAAATTCCTCTAAAGGTACACAATGAAACACATACCAACTTCATTAAAATCTTCAAAGGTGATCTTGCCTGTCGCTTCTCGATCATAATCTTTAAGTATTTTCAGCACATCAGCTTTCTTCACATCAAAACCCAAGGCTCTCATTGCCACCTTTTGGAATAAAATGGAAATGCAACCATACATGAAGATTAAAATATGGATTTAACAGATTTCTATTTACAGCAATGACCTTCTTGCTCAAGAGAGAGGGTGTGTATGAGTGGTTTAGCAACAATAATAAATAAAATTCATGAAAGGAAAAAAGCTTTGGGTATAAAAGTCACCTAAAATGACTATTAGCAAATAGAACTTCAAGCTACAGTGAAAGTACTACCCTCTGCATTTTCAGGGATTTTACAGAGTGGACCAAAAGCTCCTTAGGACAAGTAGATTTATTTTCCTCACTTCCAAAAACATTTCAAGTACTGACCCTTTTTCAAAAATAAAGTTGATTATTCTTCAAATTACTCTTCTTCAGTATTCATGTTAAGTGTATATATGTTCATGGATTTACAAGTCCTCTTACAAAGGATTTTACTGTTTTTTCAGTGAAAAATGTAACCACTCTATTTTTGTGTTTGTTTTGTCCACTAGGTTAGGAGTACACACGTTAGGAGTCAATAGTTTCCCATCTCAACCAGGATGGCAGTTGCTCAGCAACCTTGACTTCCCCAAACTGATGAATATACACTAAATTAGAATTGGAAAACCACAATCCTACGGAATGTAGCAATTCAAAAATCTATACTGTATCTTTATTTTGTAGAGAAGGAGATAGTTCTTCTCTTTATGTATCTCTGTCCTTCCATAATATTATCTCCAGGGCCACAATACTTAATCAGACAGCTAAGAAGCTGCTTTGCAAGTAATCTTGACAGCTGGGAATTCAAAGCATATCATAACTGGAAAAAGTGTTTTTTATAGCCCCAAACCAGTCCTCAGTACTATCCCACTCTCTGTGGCCTCCAGCAAAGATAGAACACCTGAACTCTCAAATAAAGAGGAGGGAATCACTATACACAAGACATTCCTATAGCAGCAATTAAAGTAAAAATAAAACTTTTTTTTTTCCACCTCTTTCAGTTACTTGGTAGAGCCTGACTGTGGAGCCAGCAGATTGGACTAGGTATTCTTTCCCAAAATAATCTCACCCAATATGTGACAGAAACACTGGCCTCTCCAAAGCCTCTTTTCTGTTGTTGATACAGTATAATTAAACTGAAAATTCCTAAAAGATTTAAAGAGTCTTTAATAAACTTCAGGTGCTACTTTTAGAGACTTGCAGAGTGGAAGACTCACCAGGAAAGACTGCTATCCTAACCTCCACGTGCTGACAGCTATTGGCAGAAGCCTTCCTTAGGAAGGGAAGGGCAGCTACTGACCCTCCCATAGGTGAACAGTCTCATTCCTACAACCCACAGGCTCCCTGCAAGAGGGTAAGCTCTGGCTTGCAGCCAACAGTTTTATAAATTTGATTTACACCTTTTACCCAGGCATCTGAAACCTGTGGATTTTCACACCACCAACCTTTAGATCATATGGTGCCTTTAAAAAGAGCCAAACAGCTTTTCAAGAGCTTTTCCCTCTTAGTCATCTGTCCAAGATAAACCCTGGGGAGCAATCAGACCAGTGTTGTGCAGGATGCTACAAGAATTCCGTTACTGTGTCAAGCATGTAGTGTGTAAAAAAACCCTCATTCTTACACTAAAGAAGTATTTTCTTTTTTTTCTCCTCCTCTATCCCCTATCCCTCACACCCTGAATAGCCTCACTCCTTTAGCCCAGCAAGATATCCTGAGCATGGAGCCTATTTTAAAGATACAGCCAATATCTTAAAAACTCACTAAGTACCAGACACATATTACCTGTCATAAAATTATTTACATGAAAAAAACTTTTACCTTCAATTCATGGTAATTTATTGCTCTATCTTTGTCTGTATCAAACAACTCAAAGGCATCTTTAATTTCTTGCTTCTGTTCCTCAGTCAGTTCTCTTCTTCTCTTCTTTTTAGTTTTGTCTACTGAAAGCTCATTCCTACATGAGAAAAGAGAAATCAAGTGCAATTTATTTCCACTGGGAAAATACCACTGTAGATAAACCCACCATAATTGCATGGATCACTACCTTCTCTACCAGATCTTTTCCCAGCTTCTCCTCTCAGTTTAAAATAACACTTGAAACACACAATTCCTTTGTGAAAACTGAATGAAACCTCCACTCCCCCAGCCAAAAATAAAATCAGCACAGGCGTTTTGGTTAATAAATAAGAACAAAAAAAAGAGAGTAGAAAAACTACTAGTTAAAAAAAGAATGCTTGAGATTACAATTTAGATTGGCGGCTGAAATTATACACTTCATTACTGTAGCTCAGAAGAGAGAATTTTGAGACAGACAGGTCACAAGAGGCTTAATTAGGCCAGACAACTAGGTTGTCTGGCTACTAAAGTGGGCATTAGGCGCCACAAATTGGCTTTGTTGCCTATAACAGTAGATAAATGACATTTACAGATTTTTTTTAAATCACACATACGATTCTAAAGACTTATTGCTCTGTTTTGGTACATACAAAAGCGACAAGTCCCCCCCAAAATCAGCAAATCTTGCTTGAAGACTGCACTCTTTTCCTTGACATCCGGAAAACAACAAATTCTAAAGCAGATCATCATGTCTGGTGGCTGCAGCACACAAGAAGCTGAGGGAGCTGGGTTTGTTTGGATCAGGGTGAGTGGGGCAGAGGGAGTAGGGCTAAGGAGAGGGGGTTCAAGTGCTGTCCTTCACTAGAGGGTTCTTCCACAGAAGACAGCAACAGGTTTTCCTCAGAGGAGGACAGTGAAAGGACAAGAGACAACAACTACAAAACGCAAGAGGAGACACTGCAGCTGGGTCTTAAGAGGAGACATTTTCCCATCATGAGTGTTTATGACTGAGAAGACTCCACTAGTAGAAATTGTTGAAACCCAACTGGAAAAGGTGCTCAGCAACCTCATTCAGTTTTGAGTGTGACCTGCTCTGAGCAGAAAGCTGGGCTAGATGACTTCATGAAGTCCTTTCTAACCTAAATGGTTGTATAATTTAGATCATGCTCTCAGGAAATGGCTGTTTACACTTACTCATTTATTTGCACCAGAAATAAATGAATGCTGTGTTACCTACTGTAAAATGCATAAAAATTACTGATGGGTGAGTAGAAAACCGCTTTTCAAGGATATTTATTTTCCAAATCTCCTGAAATGAGCTGTTTTTTAATTCTCCTTTGTTAAGGATTTGCTAATTTTAATCAAAACCAAAGATTAATCACCCAGCTGGGACTTAGCTTTCAACAACCACTGATGCTACACCAGTAAAAAGACCAAATATAGAAAAAAAAAAAGAGTAGAAGCTACACAAGCTGGACCTGCCTCAGACTACAATGTCCCCAAAGAGTGAGAAGTCCTTAGCAGACAGATTAGGACAGCATGATTTCACACAGGCTTTGGATTACTATAGCTTGGGGAAGGACTAAAATAACTCTGAGCTGGCTACGTAATTAGCAGTGGGAGAGCTGCTCAGATCCAGAGAGCCCATGTTTTGTGAGCTGCAATGATGAAATCCATTTAAAGGTCTGCAAGCAGATTAATGCCAAACACTTCTGGAAGATCTGGCTACTCAAGTGTTTATTTAGTGCTTCGCATAAAAGACATAGCAGTAATTAAATGTAAGTATTTTAGTGCTACTCTTTATGCAACCAGTCTTACCATATGAAGCATGAAATTCTCAAGACTTGAAAATTAAGGATCATATATGCCATATAAGCATATTAATTATGGCTGAAGACAAGGACTTGCCAGGTGCAGAATTCATAAGCCAAGACCCTTTATACAAGTTATTGACTCAGAATTAAAAAAAAACACAAACAAACATAAAAACAAACATAAAACAAACCCAAACAGAACCAACCCCCCCCACCAAACCCCAACGGCCTAACTTAACGCTTATTAAACGTCTTTTTGAAGGTGTATTACTGCAGACAACCCAGAAGCGAACCTCCCAGGGCCAGGCGCGACGGGCCCTGCCCTCCCCCGGTGACCAGACAGCAGCCGGGCCCCATCCGCGCCCATGACCCCCTCTGAAGGGATCAGACATAAGCGTCTGGAGCCTGTGGATGACCTCCCCCGGCACGGCCAGCGCCCAGGCCCCGCCGCTGCCCGCCTCACGCCGCTTTCCCTCAACATCACCCCCGGCGAAGCTCCGAGGGGCAGCGAGGCCCCTGAGGGCCCCTGGAGGGATGGAGGCACCCGGAGCCTCCCCACACCAGAGCGGGACAAAGCGCCCAGGCTCACACTCACCTCAAGGCCAAGCTCATGCTGCTGCCGCCGCAGTTGCCGGGCCAGGCCGCCTGCCCCCCCAACGGCCCCGCCGCGCTCCCTTCCCCTTGGCAACGCGGCGTGGCAGCCGCCAATCCGCGCCCGCCTCGCCGCGCCGCCGCCGTTTGATTGGGCGCTGGGAGGAGAGTTTCCCGCCTCTGAGCTCTGCGCGCCTGCTTATTGGCTGAGGGGCTGCCAATCAAGGAGGAGGGGGCGGGGTGTTGCTACCCAGGGCGCTGCGCGGCGCGGGCAGAGGGGAGGGAGGCGGGCCTGGGGTGTCAGGGAGGTCGGTGGTTCGGCTCTGTTCGTCCTTATAGCAGCGCTGGAGGGATCCCTGCGGTCGCTTTGGGGCCCGTGTGCCTGCCCCGCTTGCCCCTGTCTATCCTGGCGTGCTGGACTGTGGCACAAAGCTCCCCAGGCTCTGCTCGCCTCCTCCTCCACTGCTGGGTCGGCCGGCGCCATCTTGACTGTGGGGGTGCGGCGGGTTGAGGAAGAGCTGCGTGAGGCTGTTACCGAAATGGGGAGTAAAACTCTTTAACGCCTGCGTAGAACTAAAGAGCAGGCATTCATTATTACAGCGCTGGATGCACGGGGGACAGTTCTGTTAGAAATGCCAGTGGTCCTAAGGAAGGACTCGCAGTAGACGTGAAGCACCAATTTATTGTATGTTCTTGCAAGAGCAGATGGCCTGTGGACAGAGTTTTCAGCTTTTTATACCCTATTCCCGTCTGCAAAAGTCCCTACCTTGTTTCCCTATGAATTAGGTACTTTCAAGGTTTACAGGCTCAACCCAGGCGCCTTCTTCATAACAATACATAATAGTTTGTAATGCCCATGGCATGTCTGGCAGGTTCCTGCTTCCCCGTGGTGAAGAAAATAATATTCCTGAGCTACCTGAGCAAAATGCAGTACTATTGGTCATCTTACATAGCCCTTAACTGCTGCCCCTTTATCTATTAGCATATCTTGATTGGCAATTGAGCACCTTTGTCCTTTATCTTCGTTTTACCTAAGACTTGGCTTTAGGCCTCATAAGACCACTTAAGGCTTCTAGTCTTTGGTAAACGATTCCTTATGAGGCAGCTTAAGTCTTTTATTCCTCCAGTTAGTGTTAGAAAAAAAATTATTCTACAGTTTACGAAAGCAACATTCCTCAGCATTGTCTACTTCTACCTAACGTGCATGCCATGTGTGGCATCAGACACAGCTTATATCACTCAGCTACATACATATGCATCAAATTTTGTGGGAAGGTTATTTATTTGCTGGAAGTAATTATTATGGTTGCATAGTTACTACACATGTGGCCTGAGTCTCTGAGGAGCTTCTCAGGGAGGTTTTTGTGGTCTCTGGTGGTCCCTAGTGGCCTCTGAACAGGTATCTTTGAATGTCCTTTCCTTGAATTCTGGGCCTCCTTTTCCATAGATGGTCTTGTCTTAGACCATCTCTTTGTTTTATGTTCCTTATCTTGGCCTGGTTTGAGTTCTTTCCTGAGGCCCATTGTAGGATGTGTCCTCCTCCAGGATGTCCCAGTCATGGCTGCAGTTCTGTTGGCAGTGCCTTGGTGAAGGAGCCACTTCTCTGTCAGCTGAGAATTGCAGCTCACTGTGCACCTTCAGGATGGGGTCTGGGACCTCAGCATCAGAGCTCAGAAGTGTGACTTGCAGTATGCAGATACAAATGTGATATT
The DNA here is from genome assembly GCA_013401335.1 of Brachypteracias leptosomus. NCBI lineage: Eukaryota > Metazoa > Chordata > Aves > Coraciiformes > Brachypteraciidae > Brachypteracias > Brachypteracias leptosomus. The sequence goes on along the minus strand of VYZX01029354.1, from coordinate 86,366 downwards.
CAGAGTTTATGGAAATATTTTTTTCTAGCCCTTCTGGAATTGTACTGACTTTGCCTTCCTAAAAACCTGGAGGGGAGAAAAATCTATGTTGCATAAAGACTGGAAGCCATAATATATCCTTCCAGTAATAATTAAGTGCTTTGCAAAACAGTGAATGAGCCAAAATCATGTATTCTGTGGGTAGGGGGAGACATCTCACTGACAAGAGAACTTGGAAAAAACACTTCCTTAGCCCTCTGTTCATTGTCCCTTGTACCTTGACAGTTTCAATATCCTGAGTAGACAGCAGGGTTTTATAGCCAGTTCTGAAACAGTCCAGTGTTAGTCTGGACCATATGGATGTTCAAACCTTTCCTAATATTCTAAGCAGTCCATCAGGATTCACTGAAAAGCATAAAATGCCTTCAGGCATTTCAGTCCTGCTCCCTTCAGGACTGACACCGTGTCTTGAAGGTGTTTTACTTCTGCACACACCTGGTTTTCCAGTAATAAACCAGTAGCAGGCTGGCCCTGAGTTGTATGTGAATAGCTGGATTCAGTCAGTGTGCTCAAAGTGCATTTTTCCTGAACGAAGTCAAGCAGAGATGAGGCTTGTTTGGCTGTCCACATTATCTCTGGTCCACAGATCAATTAGGCAGAGGCACTGTAAGAAGTGTGTAATTAACCTCTGGTAACAGAAGGTAGCTTTGTAACTAAGTGCATAAATTACTTGCAGGTTTGACCTTCAGTCTGTGCTGTAGTGACATTTTTTATGAGGAATTTCTGGATTTTGCTGTTTGGATACATCTGCAATTAGATGCATTCATCTGAAAAATTAAATGTTTGCTTTCAAACCTGCTTTTTTCCAGTTTGAAGCAGGGAGTTGGGTACAGGTCCTGAATACAGGTCTTGGGTCTCTGTGCTGGTCACATTGAAGTGGTAGGTGCTGCATAGTAAACAAGCAAATATACCTGCAATTTATTTTTTTGTTGCTTTGTACAACATATTTACATGGCCAGACAAAAAAGGGAAGGATTAAGTGTTGAGAATGCAGGCCTGGAGTCTGGGTGTGGGTAGTGTCACCAGCAGCTCAGAATTGCGCTGTCTCACCTGGGACCCCCACCCACACCCCCTCTACGTGTTGGTCCTGGAACTCAGCCTAGCAGCGTGCCCTGGAGATAGACCAGCCCTTGTGCTGCTGTTGCTGGCTTGTTGACCAGACTTTGTGGCCTGGCCTTGAACTTGAGTCATCACCTTGCAGTTGTCTGGCAGTTGCTGGTCTGCTGACAGGTCCGGTTACAGTCACCATCCCTGCTCTCCATGGGGAGGTCGTTACCTCTGCCAGCCTTGAGGTTGCCCTTGGCTTCCAGCGTGTCCTTTCTCATGGAGCACCCCTGTCCTTGCTGCTCCCCGGCACGTAGACTCAAATACCTGGTATGGAATGACCCTCATGCTTCTGGGAACTGGAGATCCACGCTCAGGTCTCTGTTTCTAAACTTAGAAGATGAGCTAGAAAATTGCCTTCTTACCTCTAAGGCCAAGGAGCATGCTGTGATTTCAGTGAGAAGAGATGTACATCTGACTAAGCACTTTCCTCTACTTTTTAGTTACCTAACACAGGTACAGCTCTCCTCTTGCATGTTTTTCTGGCTAGTAGGAGGCTTGCTGACTGCCAGGTCTTGCCTCTAGTTTCTCACGTTTCACTAAACAAGCGAGAGCAAATCCTCCCGCAGTGTTTTCAGGTGGTAGAGGCAGGACTCCTCATTCTTCTGCTGGTACCCCACAGTCTTTCTAGAAGGAAGCACACAGCCAGGTCTGCTGCCACCACTTCCCATGCCTAACCTGGTTAGATAACCAGTAAAGGTGGGCTTGAAAAGATAAATTAGGAGCTACAAAATCCACAAGAATACATACACCCCTGTGTTCTCTGCCTCTAAATTTTATAATCCCCAGTCAGTCTCGTTTGCAAGTGTAGAAGGGAGAGTGTCTTGCCATTTACAGCCCCCATGTAGTTATTCTTTGCACTAAACTGCAAGATCTTCAGGGCAGAAGATCTCCAAGCAGACAGATGCTGAGTGCAACTGGTGCTGTTCTTTATGGGCTCTCTGCTCCAGAAACCAAAATGCCACTGTCTATATAAATTCAGTACAGCTGCCAGCAGTGTTTGTGTTGCAGATGAAATGGAGACAGCAGAAATTTAAAACTGAAAAAGATGGGCTCAAATAGTACTAGCTAAAAATAAATACTTGGTTTGGGGTATGGTAGCTGTCAGTTGTAAACTCTTACATTTTAAAAGCTGACTAAACCCCTTCTAAAACTACCTCTTATGAGTAAAGTAGATAAATTAGAATATCACAAGCATGATGATATTAACACCTATGTATTTCCAGCTTAATAAGGAAAATAATTGTTTATTTGTAAGGTATACTCAAAGGTTTTATTATTAGCTGTATCTTCAGCTTTTAACTAATTTTCAAACTCATCTGTTGCTATGTGGAGGCCATTTGTGGGGCTCTCTGCCAGCCATATCTTCCCTTTGAGTGAATGTCTTTCTATTCTTAATTTTATTACAATTTGAAACCACTTTCTCTTTCCTCATCCCAAGCTTAATTTGAGGGTCTAGAAGACTACAAACCTCACCACAGCTACTGAAATTCAGTTCAAAAATCAGAACCTTATGATGTAAAGCTGAGTTGTCAATAAAATTAATCAAAAAAATTTAAAATTATTTTTGCTTGTGCAGATTTCACGCAAGTTCAAGTGTTTTCCACGTCTCTTGGAGCAAATCATATACCCTGGTGTAGTCCCTTTCAGAGGCAGCTCCTGCCTGTACTTGTGGTGCTCAGCCACCAGGTGGCAACTCTCCTGCTCCTCCTCCAGCCTAGCCTACACTGCAGGCAGGCTGCTGTATATTAATAACGGATTTATCTTCTCTTTTCATAGGAATGTAGGAGAGGAGCAGAGCTTCTACATATTCTGTAGAAGCGTTAACTAACTTCAAAGTAAGTTTACACAAAACAACACAGTGTTAATGTATAACTACTAGTAAAGTGATTTAACATCACCCTGGAGTTGTCTGGGCTTATTCTGCATCTCAGAGCACTAAAATATCCCTGTGCTGCACCAGTGTGTGCAGGGTAAATATAAGCTAGCGTGTTTTTAACAGAAAAAAATGTGATACTTAACCTTCAGATATTAAATGTTAATATTCAAATGTTGAATTTAAAATAAAACCTCGTGTTTTCTGATTGCTTTTCAACTGTACCTGTTTCCTAATTCAATTTGGAAGGGAGGGAGGGGGCTGAAGAAGAATTAGTTTTGGATGAAAGCTGGTTGAATTTTTAAACACAAGAGGTACTGTTCAATGATTTCAGGAATACATGCCTTAATTATAAATAATTACTTGAACAGTGTTGGTTGAATTCTTAGACCTAGATTTTTAAAGTTAAATATTTATAATTCCTTATTTGCCATCTATTGTTCCACCCTTATCTCTCTTCCATTTTCCTAACAGGTCTCTGTTTTTTCTTTTCTTTGGCTACAGATGTCCACTCTTAAAAGGTGAGGTGTTACACTAGGCTTTAAGAGCACTTGTTCTAAAGCTTATTCTGAACTCTACTATGATAAAGCATCCAACAGTCCAGGATTTAACAGTAAGGTTGGGGTTTTTTTCTTCCTGTCCCAGAGAATGTTCTTTTTAGCAGAAACATCCCATGTAATGTGATGGCAAATAGAGATGTTCACTGATGTACAAATAAAATGAGATGCTGTAGCACCGAAGTAATTAAAATTACTTTTGTTTCATTTCCATGTGTTAGAAGACAATTATAAAGACCCCTTACTCATCTGAGATAGCAACCCAGCATCTATTCTATTCTATTTTATTCACAACACAGCATCTATTGTGAAACACAATAATGTTCAACAGAAATAATGCAACACCTTCACAGTTGCTGTAAATAAGAATTATATATAGCCAGTAAGAAACTGGAATCAGATTGCATGCACAGCCATATGAAAAATGGAATTTTATGTTTTATATTCCAAGTGCTGAAGAATGAACCAAAGCACTGATTGCTGTAAAGATGCAAACCAGTGATACAAAATGGAACAAGGGCAAGCAGACAGTGCTTTATTTCATAGGAGAAAAATCCAGGGCAGAAATGCAAGAAGGGATGTAACTGGATAGAAAATATTATTACAGAACAGAACTTGGTGATTACAGGGCACAAGAAATACGAATCATCAATATGATGTATTAGGAAGGGTGCAAACTTGTATGGCAAAGATGAGCCTGTTCTGTTCTGCTTGGTGTTGGTGAAGCTTGAGCAGTGTACAGTTTTGCAGAGCATAGTTTAAGGAAGGAATAAAGAAACTGGAAGGATCTGGAGGGGGAAAACCAAGGGAATCAAATTTTTACTTATATATCATATTTTAAGCTTTATGGCAGCTGACTGGTAAGAGTTTTCTGTTATGCAAAAAGACATTTTATGGACACTGCATCTGAGAATAACAGCTTAATTCATAGAAAAGGGGAACTTGGACTGAATATGAAAAAGTCTAGGTGGATCATGAAGGCTTTGTGGAGTGACCTTCATAGCCAATAGTAAGCAACAGAGCTGCCCTTCCTCTGTTGGGTTTCTTATCTTGTGCTCCAGACCCAGTGCTCCAGAGATGGCAGATTTCAGATATTGTGAAGAAAAAGAGGCTATTTCTCAGAGTGAGCAAGAGGGAAAAAAAGGTGGGGGAACTCATGGAGGAGCACAGACATAAGTCTTGGTGTGTGTAAGGAAACATCAGCAGAGGATGAGATGAAGGAAAAACAGTAACAGGCCAGAAACGAGGCAGATGAGGGACTAGAAAAACGGGAAGTGGGGGCAGGCAGACTCAGGAACCTCTGGTTTTAAGCAAACATTCTGCTTCTCTGCATGAAAATGGTGCTAGGTGACCTCAAAATGGCCTTTCTCAGCCCTCTATTTCTTATGTCTGCAAAAAAATGCAAAAAGCACTTGATTTCCCATCTGCAAATCAAACCTGTCCCCTTATCTGATGAATGCCAGTGAAATATATTCATTCTTGTTGCTAGGACAATTTGCCATATCAAATCTGGTGTCAAATATGATGATTTTCATGGTACATGTTACAATCTTCCTTCAACTTGTCAACAAACCTATTTATTGAGAGAGTAGTAGTGACAGGGATGGATTTTGCTCACCCCTTGGGTTCCTAGTGCTCCTCCTGCTTCAAACACCAGGGCAGGACAGGAGGTGAAGTGTAACTAGAGCACCAAAGTGTTTTTTGTCCCAAGCTATGGTGACACCATGCCACTAACTCTTGATGTGCCTCAGAACTTACTACTGACTCCAGGTGACAGAAGGGCAACATTGTAATATTTTTAAATTATTTTCATTTAATTGCCTTGTTTCCCTCAAAAAATCATTGAATCATTTTGGCTGGAAAAGACCTTCAAGATCATAAAGTCCAACCCTTAACACAGCACTGCCAGGTCACCACTAAACCATGTCCCTCAGCACCACATCTACAAAGCTTTGAAACCCACTCCCCTGGGCAGCCTGGACCAGGCCTTGATAACCCTTTCCATGGAAAGATTTTTTCAACCTCAACCTCCCTTGATACAACCTGAGGCTATTTCCTCTTGTCCTGTCACTTGTTCCTTGGGAGAAGAGCCTGACCCCACCTGGCTCCAACCTCCTTGCAGGGAGTTCTGCAGAGCCAGAAAGTCGCCCCTGAGCCTCCTTTGCTCCAGGCTCAACACCCCCAGGTCCCACAGCTGCTCCTCACCAGAATTTTCTCATCTTTTTTCTACCTGCATTTGCCTTCAAATTCTGTCCTTATCACCCCGTAAAATTCAAAATGTAACAAGATACACTAGTTTTGAAAATAAGATTGTATTTGTGCTAATATGTAAAGAGATGGACTTGAAGACCGTGCCTTGGTTCTGGAACTCCTGGGAGGAAAACAAAAGTATCATATTAACTAAACAACCACATACTCTGGTCTGAAGTCCAGTTATCAGTTATCTGTAAGGAAACATATCTTCCTCTTTAAATGAACAGGTGCATTTCACTATTGTCATTTATTCTTGATTTATACAGGCACATTTCTACTGGTTTTCTGTGAAGCTTCTACAGTTTGTAAGTTAATAAGGAGTCTTATCAGAAACTAGACATGCTTGGCATTATTTCAGGCTCCAGTTACGTGCTGAACAGAAGCTCTGTGACCATTTTTGTTTTAAATACACTAAACAGGTGTTATCTACTATCTCTAGAAACTGAAACTGACCACCAAATACATACTTTCATCAGATAAATGTTTTCTGTGTGCAAATTCCATTGAAAACCTTATTCAGACTTGTGTTAGAAGTACCTACTTGAAGATTCATACAACCTGTGCAGGCATCCATTATCATATGTCAATGTTCCCCATGCTCAGAAGCATAAAAACCACTGCTAGCAACTTCTAAAGATTTTACACTCCATTCAGAATCAAAAAGTGGTTCTCCTGAAAAATGCCTAGAAATGAAGACTGGACTGCTTAAGATTACAACACTTTATTATTAGCTATGATAAAAATATCTTTTTATGTGTAAACTGTTGTGTATCATCACAAAAGTCTTGACAGATTACAGAGCAAAATTTCCTGTCTTTTTTGACAATTCCCCAGTCTACTGAAAACTGCATTAACATACATTTAGATTTTACAGATAAATCAACACAGTGATAAATACTCAAGATGTCACAATATTCAAACTTACAATGTATGTTTAAATATTTAATCCAAGTAAAGTTAAAGGGCAGCTATCAAACTCTTATGACTAAAACTTGGTAATTAACAAAAATAGTCAGAGCCAGTTTTTTTATACTTAAGACATATCATTTACCTAGTAGTGAATTTCTCAATATAAAAATAATTTCAAGACCCTCAAAAACTACTTTCAACTGTATAATAGCAGCAGTTCACTAACATGCTCCATTTTGGGCTATGTTCACATAAAGCTCATTTCTGAGCTAAGAAATTATCCCCTAGATTCGGGTCAAAACCCAGGTAACTGCTGTGACCTACATGCACTTAAGGGACTCAGGCATGGCTTAATAGGGCACTTCTTTGACAGTGATCTGGACATTTAAGGAACTTGTGGCTGATACTGAGCACAGATTTAAACACAAAAGGAAAGCCACACCGTGGAGTTTGTTCTGGACCTCTTCACTGAGCTTTCCAGGCTGACCTTTTGTATGTCTTGCCCGACCAAACAGCCAAGACAAAAAGCTCCTGGCTTCCTTTATGGTAGAAATCTCACCGATTAAACACTCCTCACATAATACACTGATGTGCTTGGATTTCTCCATAAAAGAGACTATGATCTGAGCAATAACAGGTCTTTTGAGTTCTGTGTTGTTGCACCACCCACCACTCGGCTTGGATTTTACTTGGAGACAGGCACTGCTAGCAAGAGCCAGGCACGGCACAACCTATCACTACAAATCCCAATGAGGAATATATTCAAATAGTAAAGGCAGGAGTGCAGTGAAAGGAGAAAAGCTTTACACAAAACACCCTCTTTCATAATTTTCAGGCAGAGATGCTTTTTATTTTGCAACTGTTCTTTTCACCAGGAATTTACACCTATTAAGAAGGCTGTCGACTTCCACTACCCCCTGCCTTGAACAGAGCCCAGACTTTGGGCCCCCTTTCTGGTGGGTATGATGAGAGGTGGGGAAAAAGCTTCCCATAAAGTGAAAGCCAAGCAAATAAAGTTAAACTCCACTAAAATTCAGGAAAACCATTTCCTCTTTGTAGGAAAGTATATATGTCTATATACAAAAATAACATCAGGCAGTGTCCATTTAAAAAAGTTAAATGCGTATGTAGTCTGTTAGAATAATTACACAAACTCTAACCACTTCAGCTTTTAAATATCACACATTCAATTTTCATAAGCAAATTACAATGTCATTTAGCATTTGCAAGGTATTTAGCATTTTTTGGAGCAGACTCAAATGCAATGCACTTCACTTTTCATAAAAACCATATGCACCAGACACTTCATAAGCAAACAGTAAACAGCTCAACTTACATTCAACTGTGTGGTAACAAGCGTGCCAGCTGCTTAATCCTGCAGCAAGGCAAGATAACATCAAAGCCCCCATCCTTCCCCTACTGCACAGCATTAACAACTGAGTTACAATCTAGTCACATAAAAATACTTTTAAACACAACTAAAATCTTTATGTTTCTCACAGTAGAGTTCTCTCAAATTTACAGAACAATGTACTCTGTAAATAATTTTTTTTTTAATGAACTCAAAAAGAAAACACATCAAGAAAGGGCTCAATCCACTCTGCACAGGCTAGTCTAACACATTAATTGACAAGTTCACAAGTTCTCTAATGCCTAACTCACAGGTCTATAAGCAGCACAGTTCCCCAGCTGATGGTGAGAGCACTCACTCATTCTTGCTCCTCTGTGGTGGTGCAGGTGTTCCTGCACCACACTGGCAAGCATGAAAGCCTCAACAGCCCGTCTGCTGTGGGATCTGCATCAAAAGCTTTTTGGGTGAGCTGATGTATCTATACCTTCCAGCTTGGAAGTTTGGTCTACAGCATTTCCATATGTTAGTGCATTCTGAAGGGACTGCCAAGCAGCTCCTTTGCAAAGATGCAGGTGATGACACCACCAGTGTCATCGTAGTGTCCTGCAAGGGTGTTGCTCTTGCTTTGACCTAACACCAGGTCTTAGCACGAGCTGCATTAGCCCAAAACCTGAGCAGAAGTTTAGTGAGTGGTCACAGGCCTAGTGCTACATCAACAAGGTTTCAGGCAGAAATGTAAAACCTCTCACTTTTGGTGTATATGCATCTTGTCAGAATCGTTAACAAAAATAATATATTTTAATCATAATACATGTGCAAACATACCCTGAAAAAAACAGAAAGAAAAATGGTAGCTTTGGCTTATGTACCTTTATAAAAAAAGGAATAAAGTAGGAAAAAATAGGGAGAATTTTTGCTGCTCACCTGCACCAATTTGCCAGCTTTTTACTAATGCAGACCGCTTTCTCTTGTACAACACTTTCACAAGCCATTTGGTTTTTTCAAAGGGGAACAGATGACAGAAGATGCACTAAGAAGAGATTCTGGAATTCGTGACACGAAGTGCAATGCTTGCAATGGACCTCATGGCACAAGCAGAAACCTTGTGACAAAACCCAGCCTGCGAGATGTAGTTGGAAGCTAACCGGTACAACCTTTCCGCCCCAAATATGTTGAAATGCCCTGGCAGTACCTTCTCCACGAGACCTCTGTCCACCAGCTCCAGGAGGCGCTGGCAGCTTGCTACGTAGTCACTTATTTTGCTGTAGGGAAGCCAGTCAATCATGGATCCATCGTAGACCACATCTCCACTGAACAAGATCTTCCGGTCTTTGTCGTGTAAGCAGATGCTGCCTCTGGAATGACCCGGCATGTGCATGACCGTCAGCTGTCGGTCTCCGAGGCTGATCACATCCCCTGCAAACAAATGGGGGGGGAAAACATCTGTGTTTATCATGTGTATTGAACACCATAAAGAGCACGTCCTGCTCATACACTCAGAGTTCATAAATTCTATCTATATCCATAAATATGGTAGCAGGATGTTTATCTTCTTGGTGAGCGCTGAAGAGGCATCCGAAAGATACACTCAACAAAGAGTATTTTCCAACAGGCTTAGGCTGTATTAATTGGACCTGTTTCCACTCTAATAAACTAAATAATATGAAAATGTGATAGAGAAAACAGGAAACAAACAGATCACATCTAAATTGGGTCTCCTTTGAAAGTTTATGAAGTATTTCACAATGTATTGTCATTTTATCCTTGGTTAATTCACCTAGAATTGCACTGCTGTTACTTCTGAATGGCAAAAGGACAGATTGTAAACTGCTCCAGGAGAACCAAGGCTGGCCTCCACACATCCAGATACATAAAAATAGAACTTTATTAATATTAGCTCAAATTTTCCAGCCTAAATGTGAATGCCTTTTCACTGTACTAGCCACTGAACTGGTACTTTCAGCAGAAAGTCAGTCTAGGGATGGAGAACAGGCCAAGTCACCCTACTGTTGATTTTTAAATGTAATGCCAGCTTCATTATAAATGTGCAAAACCTGTTAATTTACAGGTGGTAAGTTTGTAAATTTTAGGGCCGTGTAGGGAAAGAACATCAATATATAACCAACATTCTCAGAGGCAGCTGCTCAACAACTGCATGAAACAGTTCTAGAAGAATTAACATTCACTACCATCATAAAACGATGCTTAAAGCTGTAATGTGCATTTCAAAGTCCAAGGAGAAGAAGAAAGAAGTTACCAAACCTCTGCTGTATTAGAAATGTGGAAGTTAACAGATCTGTCTCGCACCAGAGACAGGCATACCACAAATTCACTCATGAGCCAGCCAGCCTGAAGGTATTTAACTCTTCAAAAGCAGACATTCCATACCAGGACACTTGGTATCCAACTGGGAAGGATTACTGAAAATGCCAGAGCAGCTTTTGAAAGCCACCAAAGAGCTAACATCTGATGTGCTGCACCCCACAGGGGTACAGATCCCTGTGTTCACAGAAACAGGTAGTCTCAAAATTATCAAAGAGGATTTTTAGCCAAATTCTCTTTCAGGGAAATGCTGGGAAGCCATGGCAGGATAAAAAAATAGACTTGACTATTGAGATGATTGTGCAGAAAATGCCTGTACTGGTGAATGAAACCACAGTGGAGATGGTGGAGTTAATGGAAAGTGCTCCAGTGGGTTTCCAAGTGTACTGGATTTGAGAAAATTTTTTAAATTTAAGAAAAAGGTCTTAAATTCTGAAGCTGAAGGGACAGCTGAAATGAAAGATGCTTGAAAGATCTGGTGAGGTTAAGGTAATGTAAAAACCACACAAATAAGTAAGAGTCACAGCTCTGGACTGTAACAGAATATTGCCCCTGCCACAATTCCATAGTTTGGCCATTCCTGGGTATCCTCACCCCACAGCAGTGACATGTGCACTGCGGTGACATGCCACTGCCATGCAGCATGTCTCAGTGGACATCATCTTAGAAACTCTGGTGTTACTTTGACAGTGGTTGTGTTCAATCATCTGCAAGATTATTTTTTTAATGATTCCTCCCTTTTGAAAGAAAAAAGAAAACCAACTTATTTGACTAGAGTTAAATGTCACATCAGATCCTCTCTGCAGCATTCAGTAAGCTCAGCTCTGCTTCTCCAAACACCAATGTGCAATGGCCTGACACAGCCAAGAGACCAAGTCCCCTGCAAAAGGTGTCATCTGTCCATCAGACATTAACTTCTGCTTCACCATGTTGTACAATTTGGTTGCTTTTTGTCAAAACAACCTAGTTATCGTTACCTGTGAGAAACTAAATGGAATTTTTATCTGTAACAAGCCACTTAAATGTTACATTTATGTAACATTCAGTAAAATAAAATCCATGTTCTTCACATTACAGATTTCAGCAAATTGCTTTGTTCTTCACGCTGCTGTGCCTTGACAGTTTGTAAACAATCAGGGTCACCATATGCCAGAACTGATTGACATACTGTTGCTGACATACTGTTAGAAGCCTCAGGCTAAACCTGGGGTGCTCAATTAGTCACTCAAATTACTGCTGAGTGATTCTCATTCTCAGGATAAAAAGTCCTGAACCAACAGGCAAACAGATGAGACAAGCAGAGGGTATTTTATGCATGTTTCTCAGTTCCTGTCAATACTTTCAGAAATGGTAGAAATAAGAATTTAGCCCACTGTATTTGACCCACTTGGACATGGGGTAATGGCTTTAAACTGAAAGAGAATATATCTAGATTAGATTTTATGGAAGAAAATCTTCACTGGAAGAGGTTGCCCAGAGATGATGCAGATGCCCCATCCCTGGATGTGTTCAAGGTGAGGTTGGACAGGGCTTTGAGCAACCTGGTCTAGTGGAAGATGTCCCTGCCATGACAGGGGGGTTGGAACTAGATGTTCTCTAAGGTTCCTTCCAACCCAAGCTATTCTATGATTCTGTTCTCTTTTTTTGTCTCATGTTAAGGACTGTGGATTGTTTGTAGATGCAGCAAAGTAGGTTGCAGAGACTAAACTTAAGTGAAAAAATATGACTTTAAATATTATACGAGGAGCTGCATATTGCAGTACATGAACAGAGGAAAGAAACATCACAGAACGTTGAATTGTTCAGGTTGAAAAGACCTTCAAGATTATTGAGTCTGAGCACTAATGTTATGCTGCCAAGACACCACCACTAAACCATGTCCCTCAGCACCACATCTACATGGCTTTGAAACCTCTCCAGGGATGGGGACTCCACCACTGCCCTGTCCAGCCTGGGAATGCAGGAAAGAAATTTTTCCTCATGTCCAACTTAAACCTCCCCTGATGCAATGTGTTGCTTGTTTCTTCGGAGGAGACACCAACCACACCTGGCTCCAACCTCCTTGCAGGGAGTTGTGGAGAGCCAGGTCTCCCCTGAGCCTCCTTTTCTCCAGGCTCAACACCCCCAGCTCCCTCAGCTGCTCCTCACCACATTCCTGCTCTAGACCCTTCCCCAGCTTTGTCACCCTCCTCTGGACACGCTCCAGCCTCTCAAGGTCCTTCTTTGAGTGAGGGGCCCAAAACTGACCCCAGGATTCGAGGGGTGACCTCTGCAGTGCCCAGTCCAGGGGGACAATCCCTGCCCTAGTCCTGCTGCCCACACTGGTGCTGACACAAGCCAGGATGCTGGTGGCCTTCTTGGCCACCTGGGCACACACTGGCTCAACTTCTGCCGGTACCAACCAACACTCAAAGGTTCTTCTCCCCTCAGCATCTTTTCCAGCCACCCTCCCCGAGCGGGTTGTTATGACGCCAAGACGCTACTCGGCGACCCAGCCTTCAAAACAACCAAAACATCACCTCTTTTTTCCTTTAAATTACTTCACCGCAGGCACGAACCCCGACGCTGACCGAAGCGGGGCAGAGGCCCACCCTTACCCTCCTGCAGCAGGCGGCTGGGCCGGACGGGCGGGACGCGGAACTGCCGTGCCCGCCAGCCGGGCTGCGGCGGCCGCGCCACCTCCCGCTCCCACAGCCAGGTGACGGCCTCGTAGTTGTCCCCTCGCAGCAGCGCCGCGGCCTCGGCGCTGTGCACCGCCACCTCCTCGAAGTGCTGCAGCCCCCCGGAGTGATCGAAGTGGACGTGGGTGGCCACGGCCAGCAGCGGCCGCGGAGCGCTGCCCTCGGCCGGCCCCAGCAGCCCGGCGGCCCGCAGGTAGTCGGGCAGGCTGCGCAGCCCCAGCCCCGCGTCGATCACCACGTCCCGCTGCGAGCCCCGCACCAGCCAGATGTTGGCCCGGTTGCCGGACTCGTAGAAGCGCTCCTGGATCCAGAAGATGCCGTCGCCCAGGGGCTTATGCGCGAACCACTCCAGCGCCGACATGGTTCCGAGACGGCGCCGCTCACGGCCCCACCTCCGTCTACCCTCGGCGCGGCGGGCGGGGCGGCCCCGCGCCCGGCCCACTGCGGCATCCGCGGGCGGAGCGCGGCGGGAGCGGGGCAGCCCTGAGGGAGCGCCGAGGGGCGGTGAGGGAAAGCTGCTGTGAGAGGCCGCGGGGGGCTCGGCCGTGTCGTGAGGGGGAGGCGGGGCTGCAGCCCCCTGCCCTGTCGCGACAGGCTCGCAGGAGGCGGCTGAGACCCGTCTGCGGAGGGGGAGGTGAAGCCGGGGACTCCGTGTGGTGCGGGAGCGGGGGGACCCTCCG
>VYZX01029354.1:14495-72272 GCA_013401335.1 Brachypteracias leptosomus | reverse complement strand
GAAGCTGGGGAAGGGTCTAGAGCAGGAGTGTGGTGAGGAGCAGCTGAGGGACGTGGGGGTGTTGAGCCTGGAGCAAAAGAAGCTCAGGGGAGTCCTTTTGGCTCTCAACAACTCTCTGAAAATAGGTTGGAGCCAGGTGGGGTCGGGCTCTTCTCCCCACGACGAAGCAACAGGACAGGAGGAAATGGCCTCAAGTTGCACCAGGGAAGGTTTAGGTTGGACATGAGGAGAAATTTCTTCCCTGCAAGGGTTGTGAAGGGCTGTGCCAGGCTGGGCAGGGCAGTGGTGGAGTCCCCATCCCTGGGGGGGTTTCAAAGCCCTGTAGATGTGGTGCTGAGGGACGTGGGTTAGTGGTGCCCTGGCAGTGCTGGGTTAACTGTTGGACTTGATCTTAAAGGTGTCTTCAAACCAGAGCAATTCTGTGATTCTCACACAGCGGGAGCTTGTGGCTGTCGTGACAAATATTTTCACTCCTCTACCTTAAGGAGCATCAGGTAAAAAATTCCCCACAAAATCTCGGTATTTAAATTTCAGTCTTTTCTCCTTTTTCTGCTCTTCCACTGATTGCACCTGTCTCTGGTAACCAAGCATGCGGACATGACCAAAGATTCTGTTCTGAGGAAAACATATAAGGAGAGCTCGTCTGGGTGCTAAGTCTCCTCACACCCACCACTGTCACACCCATTTCCACAGCCCTTACCCTCCTTAGGGTCTCTGCAGCCTTGCCTTGGTGGACTGCCAACAGTACATGTAGTTTTGAAGGAATTTTAAAATATCTGAAGTTCACCTCCTCATTTGAAGAAGAAGTTGCATACAAAGTGTCAATAAACACAAAAATGCACCAAGTTTTTGTCATGCTTGGTGACTTACTTGTACAGCTCAACTTTTCCTCCATGATTTCTCTGCTCATGTGGCACTTTATGCTGCCAGTAGACATTTTTAAAAAATGCTCATCTTTGGTGCTTCACTGTGTGTTTTATCTTTTTCCCTTCTGCCAGGCTCACATCTTTTCATCCTGTCTTCAAATGAGTTTGCTGTTTCTTTTTTTCTTCTTAATTTTTGTTTTATTTATTTGTCATCAAGTAAGTACTGGGGCTTAACTTTTGCTTTGTTGTCTTTCTTAAAATGATTTATTTAGGTCTCTCCGCTTATTTTTAGACAGTTTTCTGGGCTGTTGAGTGATGTGGAAATACATCATGTGTTTTTGTTTTCTCCATGCAGAGCTTATTCCTGTTGAAAATAATAAATAGGAAAATACTTGTATCAACCTGTTTATTGCTGGCATTTAATAAAAAGACCATTGCTTCGATTTGGAGGAATCTCAAAAGATCTTAAGTATTCATTTTGTTTTTCCTAGTGATAGAGGATGGGGCCAGACTCTTGTCAGTGGTGCCCAGGGACAGGACAAGGGGCAATGGGCATCAACTGGAACCCAGGAGGTTGCATGTGAGCAGGAGGAGGTGGTTGTTTGTTGTGAGGGGGTTGGAGCCTGTGCCAGGCTGCCCAGAGAGGTTGTGGAGTCTCCTTCTCCGCAGAGATTCCAGAGGGGCCTGGACATGATCCTGGGCCCCCTGCTCTGGGTGAGCTGCTGGAGCAGGGGGGGGGGACCAGAGCATCTCCAGAGGTCCCTTCCAACCCCGCCATGCTGGGATTCTGGGATTTCTTGGCATCTTCCCTGAAAAAAATACATTTATCACATTTTGCTTTATCTGCTGACCCCTGAGTCACACAATCCAGACATGGAGTTTGGTGTAACAGTGAAGGTGGTGAGATGTGACTGTAAATGTAGTTGTTTGAGCTATTTTTCTTTTACATCCTTGGTGAAATATTTCATTTTGAAACAACCTCCTTTTATCAGCAGTTAGCTTGAAGACATGCTGGAGTCCTTTGATGCATGATGGTAGGTAGAGATGTCCCTGCTTGTGTAGGGAGGTTGGACAAGATGACCTCTAGAGGTCCCTTCCAGCCTTAAAACATTCTGTGATTCTATTATTTACCTTGGATCTCTTTGCTTTTGGCTCTTTCTCAGTACCCAAAAGTAGTTAAAATGATAAAGGAGAAAAAAAAAACAACTGAAGGAGGAAGAAGCCATTAGTGACAAACACAAACTGCTTTTTGGAGAGAAGTTCAGAAATTGCAAAACGTATTCACAAAAAGTTCAGGGTCCTTAAACATTTTTTTCCTCTTTTTTATCTTGTTTCTGGTTCCTCTAGCCTTTTTGAACTGAAGTCAGTGCATCTAAGGTTTAAAATAAGAAAGTTTAAGGATGCTAGATCAGGAGATAGTTTCAGGTGTGCAGAGGTGGCTGGCAGAAATGAGGGAATGGAGATGATTTTAGGCAGGAACCAAATTTATAACACGTGGAAGGACCTAAGATGGGCATTAAAATGACTTGGTATATAAAATAATTTTTGGACTTACTGTAATCTTTCTTAGACATTAATTCTGTAAGTAATATATACATGCATTTGATACAAGTAACAGAAATAAATGCTTAAAAATCTGTAATGTCTACAGTAACTCCAGATGGCTGGCTCAGGTAGTGGAAGAGGACGTTCTGCCTTCACCTTCAACATCGAGGCCATTGGCTTTGCCAGAGGTGCAGCTCTACCTGATACCACCTCTGAGCCTCCACCAACTTTCCCTGTAAGTACAGCACACCCTCTGTGCTCAGGCAACACGTGTTCACCCTCATGGTAGATGATGTCATGAAATAGATCAACAACCCTAAGCACGGCAGGTCAGGTTTGAAGTATTTAATGTAAATCGTTGTTTTTCACATTATTATTTCCTATCCCTTTGCTGTCATTTCCCATATTTAATTAGATTGCTTGCAAGATGTTAATTCATTCAAGTCCTCATCACAATTTGGTTTTCTGCATGTTGCAGTAGCACAGGCACCAGATACCTGAATCTGTTTGAAATGAAGTTAAACTAGCCTTAGAAGCTGTGGATGGGTGTGCTAGTTTTAGAAATTTACTGTTAATGCAGACATAAAAGAGTTTGGATGATTGTCTTGTACCTCAGTAGGCAGCATTTGAAATCTGTTTGAAAATTACAGAGAGATAATTAAGCAAACTTAATTGAGATTTGGTATTTGGGGTATATTTGAAAATTAAGAAGAAAGAGCAATTTCTGGCTGTGTTGCTATGCAGGGAAGCTTGGAGAATTTTGAGGCAGAAAAATAGTCATGTGGTTCAGCAGTGGACTTGGTAGAGTAGGGTTATGGTTGGACTCTGTGATCTTAAAGGTCTTTTCCAACCTAAATGATCTTGAAATGTTGCAGTTTTGCTGAGAACTTCCCAGTTACATCAGGATTTGATCAAGGTACATGAAATTTTTCTCAATTTCACATTATGATACAGAACTTGCAATAAGTGGTGCCAGGCTGAGATATCTCCAAATAGTTAGTTCACCCAAGCTTTCCACTTGCTGAACCAGATGTTTCATACCCTCTTAGTCACTTTTGCAACTAAATTGTGTGATCTCACTGATATTAAACCATCTGTAACTGTTGCTGGTGTGATTGTTGCAGTCTGCTTGAGGGACAGCGGCTGAATTCTGTGTGAGCTGCAGCTGCTTCAGTGACAGTGGATCAGCCTTGCAGAAGAGTTACCAGCCCTGGTGCATCTGGTGTATACCATGGGGACCTTAAAGATGCTTTCTTCCTCCTGGGAACAAGTCCAGGACTAAGTTAGGCTTGCCAGGGGAAATCTAGTGCTACTACAGAGAGTTAACCCAGTGGCATAACTAGGATTGATAAAGATTTCAGAAATTAAATTTAATGACTGGGCAGTGACCAGAAGTGTATTACAGCTGTTGATTGATTTACAGTGAAATTATTTCAAGCAGGGAATTGCTGCTATTGCATTTTCTAATGGATGCATTCTGAGTTCTTACAGACTTCCTGTAAATGCCATTAGAAACCCAGTTAAGGAGCATCAGCTTGCAATTAGCAACATTAGTGATTTAAGATGTTGGCCTGCTAGCAAGTGTAGCTGGAAGCAGTAAACTCCATTCATGGTCCAGCCTGGGACTTGTGGTAGCACTTTGTGCTTTGCAACCTACCACTCAGGTATTTATCATGCATCCATCCTGAGATTCCAGCTCTAGTGTTGTGATCATTTTTAAAACTGTTTCTGCTTATTTATCTTCCCCAGTTTCAAGTTAAAAAAACCCTACCAACAAAAAACCACCCCAAAAATCCAAACCTTAATTTATTTAAATTCAATGGATAGTGTGTGCTACCTAGTTGTATGACAACACAACCTGTTTCCATGACAATACTCATGGAAAGGGCATCCATGTTACTCAGAGTAATCATAATTAATGTAATTAAGATAGAGCAAAGTCATAGAAGCTATACATTTAGATGTAAACATAGTTGTGCGTGTCAGGATGCAATGAGCAAAGTAGCATGATGCATAGTTTCACTCTTACGTGTTTAGCTGTGTTTATTGTAGCTTTTGTTAGTGTTCCTGTATTTAATGGATATTGAAACCTTATAAATAATAAACATAATTTGTACAGAGCACAGATAATAAGCCAGTGCCTCTGAAAACAGGAGAAGAGGAAGATTACCTTGTGGCCTTAAAACAAGATCTTAGAGAAACTATGAAAAAAACACCATATTTTTTGACAGTAGAAGAAGATCGTGAAGGTTTGTGTGCTTTATATTTTTATTTATATCTTCTGTGGTCATTATTCTGTGAAGGGTGATGTAGTGAAATGCATGTGTTGAAGGTGTATTTTGTGCTGATAATGAGGAATAAAATTGGCAGCTTAAGATAATAGGGAATTTTTCTGGTTTTATGCAGACCAAGTAGGTCACACCTAGAAGTGCTCTAACTGGAAAGCAATTACTGTGTCTAAATGAGAGGCATCAAACATCTATTTTATTTGATATACAATAAGAAGCATTTAGACCACTTATAAGCAGTCTTTTTAATTATATGCTAACCAGGTGAAATAGGCATCTCAACATGTTGAAACACCCTAAAAATTTTGCATTGAAGGGAAGAAACCTGTATCAAATACTAATGTTGAAATTCAGCTGCCATTTTAATTGTGTAAAGACATACTTAAAATAATCAATGTTATTTAATAGCTATAAAAGGTACTGATCTTTTTCTCCCTAAGTCCAGGAAAGATCAGTAAGTATTACTGACAAGTCACCTTCTTCTCATTTGTGATTTTTCACTGGTTCTGTCATCTCCTGAGTGCTTGTTCTGAGCAGTGTGAATGGCAAGTGTTGTTACAGGAAAATAAGAAACACAACATATTAGGAAATGCCACGTGTCGTACCCTAGGTCCAGTCAGTACAAGAGGCAGTCACTAAAAATCTTCATTAAAATGTTTTAAAAGTCCAAAGTGGCCAATCACTGGATGATCTTTTCCTTGCCATCTTGTGCTGATTTTGAATAATGAGAGCTGACTTGAACTCTGAAACATGAGGATTAATTTCCACCCCAAAACCATCAGAGTATTTCCTGATTAAATATTCACAATGCAGGTACACAGTCCAATCCCCTCTGAATTTTTGGTAATTTTTGTTCATGATGTAGCAGTGAATTCTAGAGGTTTTTGAGACTGCATGCATTCTAATTTTGATTTAATTAGGCTTTGACTAACTACTACTACTGATTAACATGCCTTATTGACCATCCACTTGTTCTTGCACTGTTTGAAAGGGAGCAGCACTCTGTGGTGTGAGCAGTGAGCACACTGCCAGCCAGACATGGTGGCTCACAAAAGGCCAAAAGGCAGAATATTTCCCCTGACCTGCAGCTGGAGCCCAGTGGCCTCTGGGGTGGCCCAGGGTGGACCCTAGCACTGCAGCCAGATAAAACCTTGGTTCTGAGGCAAGGAGAACAGAGCTGATCTTCATTTCTAGATCCCTTTACGGTGGTAGAATAATTCCAGATTACTCTTTTTTCATATCTCCTCTTTCATAGAATCATTTAGGTTGGAAAAGACCTCTAGGATCATCGAGTCCAACCTTTGTCCAACATCTCCCTGACCCCTAGACCATGTCTCCAAGCACCACATCTACTCGATTGTTGAACCCCTCCAGGGATGGTGACTCCAGCACCTCCATGGGCAGCCTGGTCCAGTGCCTGACCACTCTGTCATCAAAGAACTTCATCCTAATGTCCAATCTAAACCTCCCCTGGTGCAATTTGAGGCCATCACCTCTTACCTTCCATCGTCTGAGTAAACAAATTTCCATCTCTTTGCATTCTCATCTCACTAGAGGCTTGCTGTGCTCTTGATCTTTGTCGGGCTTGAAGTTTACTGTCCCTTTTTGAGGCACAAAAAAAGGAAACTGCTGTTCCTGAGAGCTGGTCAGGGTTATTTCCAAGCATCCAGACACTTTATGAGCACACATCATCTCTCTTTTCCAGCGTTGTCCTACCTAATTGTTCTCACTGTTCTCCTCAAAACCATCTTTGTCTCTGCAGCCCGCTTGCTGAGATGGAGTGATTTCTCTCTGTTGCTGAGTGTGCTCCTCAGTAGAACTACCAGCTTTGAAGACTGTTTTTCTACAGAAAGTGGCAGGGAAAGCAGGTAGGCAGCTACCTGATAGACTCAAATAATCTTTGTGTTCCCATCACCTCCCCAAGGGTAAGTTGAGGTAACTTTTAACTGAACTCTTAGTTGTACCCCCAAAATGCCTCATCTGAGGGGTGGGGTCTGATTACACCAGCAGTGGTCTGCAGCTTCAAAAGCTTGCTTTCATCTCAGTCACAATATGCAGTTGTCTCTGGGACTGAGTATGTGGCAAAAGTGGCCTAGCTTTGAGAAAATCACTTTCTTCCCCCAGGGTAGATTATTTTTAACAGATCTTTTGTGTTACTTGCTTTACAGTGCTTTGCTCTCCTGTGTTTCATCAAAATGCCTGGTGAGACCAAGAGAGAGGCAGGAGGGAGGCTGTGGGCAGGAGCTTCTTAAATTGGCTTTGCTACAAGAAAAAATGGATTGTTTTAAACCCTCAGCGCAACATCTGTGAGCCAAATGGTCCTTTGAAGTGTGAGAATGGAAACATTTTAATTAGTTAGGACTATGTCCCATCTATCTTTCTTTCATTATTCAGGTAGTAAATGAAAGCCACATCTAACCACCTGGCAGTTTTGATGCGTTAGTGTGCCATGGAGACGTTCATCATTCATCTCAACACTCATTTTGAGGGAGTAGCAGGCAAGTTCTATGTAAGTTCTCTGTTCTCCTCACTTCACAAGCTATGAATCATCCATATTTTTCCTGTAGGCATATCTGCTATGACTGAGTGACTGTCACTTTGGCAGTGGCTTGGAATGAATTCATTAGCTATGAGTGGTGAGTGGTCAGGCTATTTTTTTTTTTTTACTGATGGCATCAGCAATTAGTTCTTCACTAAGGAGGTTCGAGATGAAATCAAGACTCTAGTTTCTTTCCCTCCACTGTTTCCTACAGCATCTGTGAGGGCCACCTACATTAAATGCCTCTTGAGGCACTGTCATTTTAAAAGCAACCTCTGCATTGCATGGTTTTAAGTAGGTCTTCCACTTGTCCTCATCATAACTAAGCTTAAAATCGAGCTTCTTTCCTGATGGCTTCCTTCTCCCTTACTTTTCTCTGGTAGTGTTGAGGTTTAGGGTCAGTTGGCTAGACTTATAGCAGATATTCTCTGTTATCTGCTTTTTCTCCCCCACAAAGGGGAAGAGGAGGAGAATAAGGGAGAGAAACTTGTGGATCTCTGTTGGCCCCCTTCCAAATGGGAGAGAAAGGGAGAGGAAAGAAAACTGAAACAGCTTTAATGAAGATAATTACAGTAATAAAATGGAATATATACAAATATATACAAATCCAGTATCACACCCAACCCCCTGATGGCAATCACATCATGGTTGCCACTGATGCTGTGGAGCAGGCACTGGGGAAGTCCCAGGATGGACTGAGTGGCAGATGGGAACTGGGTTCAGGAGCTGGATTCTAAAACTAGATTCAGGAACACACAAATCAGGCCTGAAGGCAAAATGGATGGAATCTGCCTTGGATGCCAGCTGTTGAAGAAGAGGAAGCCAGAGGAAGAAGGAGCCCCTCGGCAAGACCCTCGTGATCCCTCAGCTTTATACCAAGTGTGACATCCTTGGGATGGATCCCTTGTTGGTCAGTGCAGGGTCCCCTGTCCTGTGGTACCACCTCTTACTTTCTGCACCCCCAACGTGGGGCACAAGATTTCACAGTGACTTTGGTCTGCTCAGGAGCAAGGATAAGCAAGAGCCTTTCTGCACTCACCAACCCTTGGGAGTGACCAACCACGGAGCAGCATCACTGCTGGGAGCAGAGACTGTCTGAGAAAACACTCTGTTAACTTCAGAAAGTGCCATTATTTAGAAGAGACTGAGCTAAAAAATAAAATCACTGAAGAGAATTGCTCAGTTCTAACTCAAATCAGGACAAGTAGGTGTGTTAGAAGTCTTTGTAAAGGTCACAGTCTGTCTTTATTACCATTTTTTGTACAATACCCACAAAAATTATCCCTGCTTGGGTATTGAGTTAGTGCAATCAGAATCAGTAATTGTACATGAAGTGGATTTTGCAGTTGGGCATGGTAATTTGGTAAGGAAAAATGGGGCTGATTTAAAAATACTGAAGTTTTGATGTTGCCTTTGTCCTTAGAGACTGTACAAGAAGGGGTTTTTTTTCGGTATAAATGGATGTACTCACAGTGTATAACTACTGTATTATTTAGAGTGCATTTCTCAGTCTAGGTTGTGTGCTGGGAGGAGGTTAAATGGACTAAAATGTGCTGGTGCTATTCAAGACACATCTCTGTTAATGCTGCAAAGCTTTGCCATTGCAGAAGTACTTAAAGTCTTGAGTGTTGATCATGACCCGCCTGAGACGTGTCCTTCTGAGACCTGGGAATTCTCTTTATGATATAGCACAGTGGTGATAAATGTCACTCACTGGTTCTGCAGCAAAGGTTTGGTTGTGAAACTCTTGAAAAGTAGAAAAGTTAGCAGTCAATTTGGTGTTTCAACCTAGTTTATATATCTCCATTTTAAGTTTTCATGATTCCCAGGGATAGAAGTAAACTTTGTAATAGTTTCAGAGGTGGTTTTTTGTGGGGGGGAGAGGGAAGGGGAGTGTTTTGACTGAGATACCCCAAAAATGCAAAGCAATATTCATTTTTTTGGTCTTTTTTGGTGGGGATATAAAATCCAGGCCTCACAAGTATTTAGCAAATGATTAGTCCTGGGAATTTCCATGAAAACTGCTCAAAGCAGTCACATTAAGCTGTTAAATGACTGACAACAGCACAAGAAAGCATTGAGTGTGGGCTTAAAATAATACACTGTCTTTAGTTACAAGAATATATGAAGGACAGTGCCTGGATTGCCTTTGTAATTAATTGAATTAAATAATTCTTTGTCTCTTTCTCTGTAGTAATTGAGAGGTACAGTAAAAAGTACCAGGACAGTGAAAAGAAGCATCCAACATGGACCCCAGGTAATATCTGAGGCTGATTCTTTATTAACCTGTGAAATGTTCTGCTCCTTTAAATATTTGATTCATTACATTTAAAGCAGTAAAAAAGTATGCAAATCCTTACCAGGTCGTGTAGTCCTTGTTGAGGGTTGTGCCCTTTGCATGTGTTCAGATCAAGGCAAAATACTGTCTTGTCCAAAAAAAAAATTTTAAAAATCTGATTTTATTTATTTACTCAGTTGAAACAACTGTTTTGCAGCAAAAATGTAAGATTTAACTCTCACTCTAGCTTTACTTCTTCTTTACTCACCATGCAGATACCTGGGAGCAAACACAGATGTTACTAAAAATAACAGTGTTATGTCCCAGTCACAGGTAGTTGGGTTTTATGGTATTAAACTTCCACACCCATATCTGTGTAGCTCACTGCTGCAAACTTAAATATAGAATGTAAATGGAAGGGCATGTGGGCCACTAGAAGGGCTCAACTTTATCTCTTTGGGGCAGGTGCCAGTTGTCATTGAGTGGTGAGATGCCATTTCTCACTATAGTTCCTCAATTTAAAATACAGCTAAAATTCCATAAAATTGTTGTGTGTCAAAACATGTAGTCATGTAAATAGGATCAAGAACAACAGGGGCCCTCACCCTTCCTCAGTGGGTGGCAGGGGGAGGATTTGCTGCTGTGAATTATTAAAGCTGTTTTCTGTACAGATTGGAGAAGACTCCCAAGAGAGCTTAAGCCAAAGAAAAAGACCAAAAAAGGTATATTATATATTTTTAAGCAGCATTCGGGACACACTAGTTGAGTGATAGAAGACATACTGCACCTGGTTAGGGGAAAAAAAAATGGTAGAAATGTTAGTTAGCCCAAATAATCAGGTCTTTGGGCAGATTTTTTCTAATTAGTTTACTAATCTGCATGTCCTTTGTGGTTTTTGCTTCCTTTATCTTCCTTTACCACTGTCATATTAATGTACTATTTTAACATATGAGTTAACAGTGAAAGATTAGCAAAATATTGGTTGGAAAGTTTGTATATTTAGTCAATACTCACCCTTCTATTCAGGGAATAGCTGGCTGGTCAGATTTCCTTTATATTTTGGGTTTCTCTATTATCTTGTTTATGATTTCGTTGACTTCTGCATTTTTTTAAGGCTTTCATATGTAATTTAAAGTAGGTTACTTTCCTATTTTCCCTGGGTTTACTTTTTTTGTTTATTTTCAGCTTTCTTCTGCAGAATTGTGAACCAGATCCTTCAACAGCAGTTGGAGCTGGTATTGGTTGTTCTTACAGGAAAAAAACTTTTGTTTTATTACACAGCATCATGCGTGTGTGTGTTTTCCAGTGTTTCCTAGTATGCATGGCTGTTATTTTAAGTTCTCTGTAGAAGTCTGTTGGTGTGAAATAACACTCTGCCTCCTGCATCTAGCTGTCTGTTTTATATAATTGTTTACTTTCTTGTTCTCTTTGTCCAAGTCCTTCATGTGTCATCTTTCAGTTCAAGGATAAAATAGAGAAAGAAAAGGGAATGCAGTAGTCATGGAGACTGGCTCAGCTGGAAGCTTTGTTGCTTTTAAGAGCGTCATTGAGAAGCATGGTACTAAAGGTAGACTGCAAGATTCAGCTGGAAATTAAACACTTCTGTGCAAAATCTCTAAGGATGAAACCAGTACATACCTTTTTTTTTTTTTTTTAAGAAACTTCACTGGATTTTTTGAGCCTATATGCAATAGTTAGCTTCCTAAGAGAGTCATAGAATTCTTTTAAATCACAGAAGTCATTTAAATAAGGAATGATAGTTAAATTATAAGGAATAATAATAATTAATAATACCAAATTATCATTCCTTTTTACAATAATATTGTGATTACCATAAACAAAGAGAATCACTGCTCACTGTGGGGGACTTTTCCTCTTTCTTTTGTGCCAATTTCTCTATTTGCTCTTAAAAGTACATTTTCTTACATAGTTGTAATGGCATTGATCAGCTTACCAGCAGAATTTGCTTGGATTAAAAAAAGAAAAAAGGTTCCTCTAAAAGCAAAAATCATGTGGTTTTAGTTTTTTTGGGAATCCTGGTGATATAGAGGCCATACAAAATTTGTGTGGCTGAGGAAGTTTGTAAAGAGCTGATCAGTGACACATTAGCCCTTCCAGTACCCACCTGCATTGTATTTCGTGGACACCCATCCTAGGAGACACTTCACAACGGGGTGGAGCAAAGGTGGTCAAGAGAATCTGCACCAAAATTCAGACAGGCTGCAGGAGTGGTTTGGGGATCACGGTGCAGTTGCATGTTCTGGGATGCCTTTGATTTTACACACCTCTCCCACCTTCTTTCTAGTTTCCCTGAATGTTTTACCCTAAGACCACCTGCCTGCTCAGTCACAAAACATTGGGTAGAATTCCATCTCTCTCCCACACTTAGGCTGGTTGTGGACCAGAGTGTCCTAGATACCAGCAGTGAATAAAAAAAATAAAATAGAAACAAAAAACCCCATTGAGAGTTCGGCTGTTAGAGGCCAGCTATATGCATATGTATTTAGCAATCACATGTATACATTTAAGCTCAGGTACTGCAAGAACAGGTATTTGGGGAGATCAGATTCAGTCCCATTGCACCTCAAACCCACATGTAAGTGTAAGGAGATATTGTAAGGGGGTGTAAGGAGCTATTTTGCTTGAAGTTCCACTAACAGTGGGTCAGTGTCTCTAATTTTATAAGCTCCAGGGACAGTCAGCATTAAGTGTCTTATGCACTTGCATGCCTGTGCTCATTCCCAGGCTGTTTGCTCTGTGGGCGTTATCTCTAGAAGCCTGCAGGGGGTTGTGTAGAGATGGTAATTCTGAGTCCTGCTTTCCACTTGTTTTCCCTTAAAAGCCTTCTTCACTGTGGATGTGTTTGCTTTGGCACCTGGTTCAGGTGCTGTTATAGAGCAGCTCATCCCTTCCTAGGCAAAACACTGAAATGAACTGACAAATGCTTTTAAGAAGAAAAAAAAGTGTCACTTTCTGATGTTCTGCTTCCTTAACCATTAGAGCAGATAAAACAGATAACTGCACTGGGTTACTCTCTGCTCCAGAATGGACATCCCCTCCATCAAGGCACACTCTTTTTCTTTCTGATGCCTCTTAGTGCAGCCTAGTGTGAAAAAAAAGTGCAAGTTACATAAGCTAGCTTGCCTGAAGCTACCTTGTCCATCAGGACACCAGTACAGCACTTGACCCTGCTGAGAAGAGCTCATCATGTTCTGAGTTCTATGTGGTTGTGCTGAATACAGCAGGAGAGCCAAAAAACAGAGGTGGAAATGGGAGCTCTACATGGTGTAACAACTCTTGATCTGGGGCTCTTTATTTTTCCTCATCTACTGGTCAAACTGCACTCCTGGAGTAGGGGCAGACAATCCAGGTGGCTCTTACCTGGGTGTGTGGAATGCTATTTTTGACCTTCACCACGTAATTAAGCAGCATAATGAAGGTGGATTGTAGGGAGTAATGTGGTTATGTCATGAATAGAGACTAGATGTGGACTCATTAGCTGAGAGCCAGCTGTGGTCCAGAAGTCTTCTAGCTGCAGTAACCATGCCTACTGTGTTGGAGCTACTAAACTGCTGCCTGCCTTTTGTTATCTATCTATCTGTCTGAAGCACCCAGCTGTCACAAATGTGCTGCATCACTTAGTTTTTACCAAGATGATGAAAAAATAACAGCCGAGATTTTGTTCTCGTTTCTTAACCTATTGTGAGCATGTTGGTGGAGAATATTTTGTGAAGCTGAACGTCATGTTTTGGCCAAACCTTTGGTCAACTGTTTGTCCAAAGTGAATTTTGGACTGGCCCTACAGGCACCACTTATACAAATGGGGCATTTACACCTCTGTGAATGGTGTAGCTCAAAGTCTATGATAATTTTAATACAGAAGGTACAGGATTTCCATGGCATACTCGAGATGTAAGCTCTTAAGAGCATGAAAAACAAGAGAATTTGTGTTCTTCCCTATTAAAAAAGTAATAGTGATGTATTTTGTTTCAGCAGCTGCACAACCAAAGAAGGCAAAAAGCTCTGAGCCTAAAAGTAATGTGGATGTGTTGAAAAAAATTGAGGTAAGATGTGTGTACTCATTTCCAGATTGTACAGTAGAAAATGCTGAAGGAAAATGAAACCTTTAGTATGTTTTTTGGTCATGTTACTCTGATGGGCATTTGTTCTGCAGTGCGGTGGCACAAGGGAGAGGATAAGGGTAGAGCCTGGCTGTGGAGAAACTATTTCCTTTGCTCCTGTTTGACTCAACTTATCAAAGGAGGATCTTCTGCCAGAGCTTTTAAATCTGTGGCCATTTTGCCAATCTACTGATGTTGGAAATGAAACAATTTAATAAGTTGAGAGGGAAGAAATACTTTTTAGACTTCACATCTCATGGCTGATGCTTGATCAAATAGGTCCTTATGAAGTTCTCATCCTTTGCATCACGTTTTAAATACTGACAAAAACCAACATTGCTAACTTCACATGCCCAACTCTTTGGTCATGAGGAGGAAGTGTTGTTGTTCTCATGTGGGATTGCCTTGTAAAGGAGATTGTCTTGTGACAGGAGTTGGAAAAGAAGGATGATGAAGAAAAATCTGAAGATGAGGAAGAGAAACCAAAAGACAAAGAAGGGGAAGAGGATGAAGAAGCAGAAGAGTCAGGGGAATACGATGAAGAGGAGCATGAAGAGGTATAACGTTAATTTTCCTGTTCCCACAAAGTCAGAGCCTGCTCATTGAGTAGTGTGTTGGCTGTTGGCCAAAGAAATGTCCCTGGCCTCTCTGATGCTGAGGGAGAGTTGCAGGGAGAGGCATTATTACATTAATTTTATTTATTGCACTACATTGTGTGTAGTTAAGTGCATGTTTTACACTTGTTACTCCCAAAGAGCTCTGGAAAAAAGATCTTGCAAGCAGAAATATGTCCTGCCACAATCAATACCTGCAATTATTTGCTTTCATCACTAGAACAGCAATGCCTCTTCTTTCATAGATAGCAGAACTTCCTTTTTATTTCCCAAGAAATAAGGAAAAAGCTCTTTATCACTGTTTCAAAACATGTTTCAAGTGCTATTTAAAGCATATTTCTTCCATAATTTGTCCCTTCTGCAGATACAGTGATTTCTTTTTCCTTTTGTTTAGGAAAATGACTACATTTCTTCCTATTTTGAAGATGGAGATGACTTTGGTGCTGGCAGTGACGACAACATGGATGAGGCAACCTATTAGCTGCTGTTGTAGGTGGTGCTCTACTCAAGCCTTACACTGCTCAAGCAGAATTCTGGAGGTAGGCTGAGAACCAACAGAACTAACCCTTTAGCTCCGTTGGTTTTAATTACACCGTCCAGAAGCACGTTGGACAGCTCTTTTTAATTGCACTGCACTGCAGAACAGGGTATGGGATCGCTTGTTTTGCTCTTTTGCCAGGTCTTTTGCAGACACCTTTTTAAGGTTCTCTGGAATGCCTACTGATGGAATAAGCTTTATGCCATTGTGTTGCCTCCACACAGAAAAAGAATGTATGGATTTTAATCAAAATCGTGCCTAAGCATTTGCACTAGTCAGTTCTATGCCTCAGCAGTCAAATCTTGGAAATAAATAACAGTGAAATACTTGATGACTGCAGCTGGAGGGAGACAGAACCTCTATGGACCTAAGCTGCTCATAGCTGGCATCTGACTTCTCTGAAGGAGTTCATGGAACTTCTGAATTCAGGTGACTGAAAATAATTAACAACTAAGCACTTTAATGTAAACTGACTTGAACGGGCCTTAGCGATAGGGACAAACAACATAATGAGAGTATTTTGAAGAGCTAGTTAGAAGAACTTATTTTTAGTATTTTGGTAAAAAGGAACAGTAATATTTAAGAGTGTGTTGCACTAGCTTTATGAATCAGCATAATTAAGGGTAGCTTCATTTAGAAAGAATATATGGCAGAATTTAAGACTCAGATGTTGTAGAATCCAGGTTTTCATCAGTGGCACACAGATCAGTGACAAAAATTTCAGTCCTTTGCCTCAGTTTCTCCACCTCTTAAGGTGATACTAACTTCTGTACCTCAGAGCTGTTAGCTGAGATAGCTGATGATTGTTTTTACTTTCCTATGGAACAAACAAGACAGACACTTAACAGACAGCAAATCAGTACCAAAAAATAAAAGAAAATAATACAGTGGGATATTTTGATGCATGAGGTTTTACATGGGGGAAAAAAGACAAGAATGCTTCAAATAGCTAAACCATAATGTTTGGAAACAGTTTTATTTAAGAAACAACAGCTGAAGCACTGAGAACTCATCCCTGAGATTAGGTACGTGAACAACACAGTGACAAGAGAATTCTCTGTGTCCCATCGTCCTTTGATGGTGCAAAACATTATTGGTCAGTGTTACTGTATTGCTGTTGGTCAGGGCTGTTCTGTTTGACTGATTGTTTTTCTTTTACTTTCTTAAAACATTATGTTCTCGATAAGTACTGATGTTATCAGGCGTAATGAATAGTTTTAAACCCATTCTTTTATCAGTGAAGGAAACGTTAGAAGTTTTCCTTGCATTCTGTCTGGCAGTACCTTACCTCACTGGTGACTCAAACAGCAGGTGCAGCTTTCAAGTGTTCTGATAAAATACATATCAGACATAAAGAAAACTAAACTCAAATGCTATGCAGGTCACAAACCTCAGAGGTACACCGATTTTATTCTGAAGTGTTCACATGTATACCAATAACGTTCAATAAACTTTCTGCTGCATTGCATATGAAATCTATTCTGTCCATTTTCTTTAACCTCACCTGTGCCAGTTGTTTCTTGAGCAGGTGTATGCCTGGTTCATGCATATGACAGACAAGAGAGAGAGAAGATGTTGTGAACAAGGTAAACATGTTGAAAATTATATTTACTTGCCTGAAGTGTAGCCAGCATTACCTTCTACTAGGTGTTCCCCGTTATGCTGTGAGACTCCTGGCCTCTCACACAAGGAATGCAAACTGATGGCTTTTGCCAAAGCCAGAACTAGGGAATTAATGCTGGAAAAGTGTTCCTGCAGGGGTCAGGATTTGGCCACAAGCTGTGGCTTGCCTCAACAGGTACAGTAATTTATTTTGTAGCAGACACTGATTGCTGAGGACTGATGATTTTCTTCATTCATCACAGTGCTAACGGGAGAGACAACTGCCTCCCTGGTGCACTGATGAGAAATGTTAAACTGGCAGAACTCAGGTCTTTATATGTTTAAAAGGTGGACTATGGTCACCTCTCTCCTAGCATGGACACTCTAGGAGTAGTTTAGCAATGGCAAGCAAGGCCAGTGCTCACAAACACAACAGCTCCGTGCCAAGGCACTTCTGAAGTGAAATGAGATTGTGCTGTTCCACAGACCTAACACTTGCAGCTGGTTTTATAAGCTGATTTTCCAATGGCTTAGAATTTATTGCAAGCCCATAATGGTGATCAAACTTAAGACCATTCTTTGGGTCTCAGCCAGCTTTGGGTTTGGGCAGGCATGTATTAAATCCTACCTTAATAGCATAGCAGAACATTGCTACTTCACATAAGGTGACCCTGCTTTCAGTGTGTAGGGACATCACCATCTAAGAGCTTTGCCAATCCCTACCTTCATTTTTCATGCCTATTTCTTAATTCCCATTTCACAGAACTAAGGAGTCCTCAGAAATTTAAGCAGAACAGTTCCAAGTTCTACAAGGCATCACAGGATAAGCCATTACAGCTCCAGTTATGGTATGATAGACATGCATGCTGTATGCTGCTACTGCCAACAAAATACCCATTCTACAGTGATTTTTATTAGAAAAACTAGCTAAAACAGATAAAAGTAATGGCCTCTTGTAATAAAAAAATAAAATAAAATCAAAGTATATAGAGCTGAGAATACATTATACGCACCACTTTCACTGCAGTCTAAAATAAAATCTTTATTTTATGCATATTACTTATGTTCTTCTAAAAGCAGAGGAGCAGCAGTATTTAAAAATAAGACTTGCATCCTCATTCAGGATTGTTTTACAAAGTTATACTTTCAGCCTTTATAAAATAGTTACACAAAAACTATTCGTGACGACATATTCCAAAATATTGCAGACTTAGAGCATTTACATTTTACATGATCCAACAGTGCAATATGCACTTAAATTTAAAACTGTCTTCCCAATCAACAATGTGTTGTAATTAATCTGAAATGTGATTTACCACTCAGTTGTTCTGTGGTTTGATTTTTGTTGGGTTTTTTTGAACAAGTCAGTTTCTAAAAGACTAACTTTACTGATTTTAACTTAAACCAGGTGTAAGTTCACACAGAGCTGTTACCCTGTTTATCCAGGGCTGACATGTGATGATGCATTGCCTGTTGTGATGTACTGCAGAAAACACAGTGGAGATCCCTGTGTCCTGCAGAAAGCCACACCAGCTGGTGCTTGTAGATTACCAGGAGTCCAACATACTTGGAAACAGGCCTGCTGTGTCTTCTGCTAATGTCAACTCTCTAAATTAAAAATATGCTACATATCATAGTGGTGAGAACACACTAGGCTCTTGGCCAGAGTAGAAGTGATCCAATAGAAGCTATCCCTTTGTGTTCTTCTAATGATTGCTTATCCAAAAGGTAAACAAAGGCCCACCACACTTAACTCAGTGACAATAAGCCACTTCCCAGCTGTAAAAGCCCCTAGCCTGAGATATGCTGGAGAATTCAGTTGTACCACCACCAGATGAGAAGTAACAGTTAACAACTGATCTCTTCACTTATCCACCAAAGCAGAGACCTTCCTGACCCAGCCAAACCACAACTCCAGTTCACTTCCACACCAATGGCAATTTAATACCTGTCAGCTCAGGCATGTGCAGTAAATGAGGCTTGTGTCACATCAGCCACCACTTCTCCATGCTGTTTTTCATACAGCCTTACCCAGAACTGGTACTTCAATATTTGTGACTTTGTTATTAACATATTCTTCTCATGGAAAGAATTATTATTTTAAAAGATCTTTGAAAACAATCACCCTGTGAAACTTTTCATCATGCTGTTTGCCATCCCTCTTCTAGCATGAGAACTATGAGTAGTTCACCATCTCCACAGGTACCACTCTGATCCAAAGGCTGAAGAGCCACAGACAACCTTTCACAGGTCCAGCTGTAGAGCACTGCCCTTCAAGCTCTGCCCTGCTTCACTGTCAACAGAACACATTAAAAGTTACCCAATTCACCTTCATAACACTTGTCATGCCAGTGAAGAGGATCTGCCCCAAGAACAGATGGGGCACGAGTCTTTACTTTCAAAACTTGATGAAGCACTTTGGAAAATCTCCAACAGTCAGGAAACATTCACTTTATAACAATTTTTTACACTTTATATACTTACGTCAAGACACTCAAAGAAAAAAAATAGTAGTTTAAAGGATAGTGATTATTTTTTCTATTTCTCTCTATAAATCCTATTTAATGAGTTATCCTGGGGTCTGGTAACAAATGGCACTTCCAACAGGGCAATGGAAACCTCACTCCACAAGGCAAATATAACAAAAAAAAATTATAGGCAGCATCTGTTTTTATTGGAAAATATTATGCATACACAAGTACCTCCTTCTTTCTGTAGGAAAAAGTTCAGGGTTTGTTGTTTTGGGATTTGTTTTGGGGTTTTTTTGTATCTTGTAGCATTTTCAGGTAGAGGAAAAGAAGGGAAAAAACAAGGTTATTCATGAAACCAAGTGAAACACTGAAGAACAGAGCAGTTGATGAATATGCTACTACATAAAGGAACAACTCTGAACCTGGAGCTGGTCTAGTCTGATGCAATTTAAGTTTCTTGCTTGCAGCCATTAAATCTCATTTTAAGTTTTCTATGAGATTTCAGGAAAAAAAGTTAGTGTTTGAGGTTCACAGGCACACAACCATCAGCATACTCAGTACACACATGATTGCCCTCTGAAGAATCAGTTGGTCCTGAACTGAGATTAACTGGGGCAGAGGAGGGGAAATAATCCATTAGGATAAAATAAAGACTACTGAAGCATTCACAGCAAGGTGCCACACATCTGCACTTCTGTTCTATGCACAGCTGGCCAGATCAAGAGTGCAGTCCAGTCAGTTTTCAGCAGGATACCACAGAGGGATGTGACGTTTCAGCAAGACTCTGTCAACTGGACTGTGTCGAGGCACAGTGTCACAGAAAACAGGTTATCCCACTGCCTGTACTGAAAAGTACTTAAGAATGGGTTGACCATAGGCACAAGAGTTGAAGATTCCAGCTTATGTATTAGCTACTCTCTCTATAAAAGTCATTTCAAAAAAAGAACTTCATAGTGGCAATTAGTTGTGGAATGACTGGGTTGAAGAAAAACAACAAGAAGACATAATCTTACTCTATGTTTTAACTGGTAACTGTAAACTTGATATTAAATTGTCAAGTGTACTATGCATTCTATAAATACTTCAAGATGTTTTAGTTAGATATCCCCAAAAATGCCCATTTTAGGGCCGTAAAATGTACAGTCTGACTCGTGTTAATTCAAATTACATTTTTCTTTCACTCATCGTTAATTAAAAAAACATATGCCTATCAAAATACAAAAAAGTGCAAAGCTTCAGAGACAATTTTACACCTTAATTTATATCCCAATCTTGCATTGAAATCACCTGTGTCAGGCACAGTCAGACTACAGGACCCACAGAAATATCCTTGTACTGGAACACTGTCCGTGAAGGCAAGTCACGCATCAGGACATGTCTTCTCCATGTTCCAGATGCATTTTGCACTCTCTGGTTTCCTCTTTATCTAACTCCATGTGTCTAGGAATAACAACAGGTTGCCTGGATTTCCCATTGTTAAGGCTGAAGGTCTCCTTGATTATCAAAATCGATAATATTCGCTGGATTTACCCCATTTCCTATTTGTTTCTGATGCGATGCTGCTGTGACGAATGGATGGGGAGACCCCATTGACAAGTGGTGGCTGACATCTGCTTTCACCAGAACTTCGTAGTACAGCAGATAGAAAACAGGAGTCACTATGCCAATAATCAGCATGATCACCACAGCTGTCCACCATCCGATGCCCCAGTCTGCTCCATAGTAGGGATCCTTGCATTTTTTAGCTTTACCATCAGTTTCAAAGCAGATCTGTTGGGCCGCCAAGGCAGAAACCACTTCGTTGAGATTCTCTCTCTTTGTGTCGTTACACTTCACTATCTCTTCTATGTCTCGATCCACTTCCTCCAAGAAGCTGCCAGCAGTCTCACTAGCAGAGAACTTGTCAGGAGGAGAAGTTTCCTGCACGTCTGGGGAGCAGTGAGCAGGGCGGAGGGCTGGCCTGCCTTTGGGAGAGACATGAGTTTCAGTCAACACACTGAACTTCTTCACGGGAATCCTGACAGACCTCAGGGCAAAGAAGTCTTGATCGTTGATCAGGTTGTTCACTCTCTTGATATCTGCCACCTGGAAGTAAAAGCAGCGGTTTAAATGTCAAAGCCACACTGAACTGAGGCTCTTTAAGAGCACTGCATCTTTGAGGAAAAACAACTCTTACGTCATGAAACAAAGGCAGGGCCTCTGTTTTGCCTCTTTTTTTAACTAATACCCGTTCAAACAGTATAGGGTGACAAGAGGCTGAAGACCAAACCTGACCAAAGTACAAGATAACAAACCTCCTGACTTCAGATAAGAAGACTGAAAGTCACTACATGCACACATATATATTTCCTTAAAGTATATACATCTATTACCCCTGTGAAATGAAAGAGACTTTACCTCAATGTTCTCAAATGAAGTAAGTTACTCTGAGTACCTATTTAAATTACTCCAAGTTCCCAATTAAAGTGAAAATTTCCGAGTAAGGAATACTAAAAACTACAAGCTTCCCATTCATCAAACCACAGCTGTGGTTTGGACACTCCTCCTGCTTCTGGGGACTGAGACAGAAACCAACCGTAACTGAAAATTTCTTCCCTTATCAAGTCAGCTCTCCCTTTCCCTACTCAAAATCAATCTCATTTTGCTCTGAATAAGTTCAGATTTTAAGCCTAGTGTGACATACTCTGCAAGGATTTAAGTGCTCTTGGAGAACATACACCTTCGTTTTGAGACAGTTACTGCCTCAACGTGGAAAGCACAGCCACAAACCTCACTGTAATGAAGTGCTTAAAAATCAGTACTTTTTTTTCAGCAGCTGGTAATCACAGGGGAATTGGGCCCACTTTAAGACTCACAGACTTAACCCAAGTTCAGCTTCTTCCTGTCCTCACTGGGAGGACACCTACCTCAGGAGAAGCAGACAACAAGGTAGTCAAGAGAACCTTGTTGCTGTGACTGCTCCACTTACAACACGGATGTGGCCAGAAAAATAAGTTAGGGAGGAGATCTGTGCCTGCTGCCTACACTAACCTTGTAACATGAAAGTATTTCAGTTCCTGTGACAGTGTATTTGTTACCTAGACCATGCTGATTAATCAGGTGTGCAAAGAGTCTGCCAAATGCAGCATCTACCCCAGTGATCTGTGATTCCATAGCTCAAGTTATGGTTCCTGCCTAAAGCCCTGGACTGCTCTTCCCTGCTCTCCATGAATTTCCAAGGGAAAACGCTGCTCAGTTCTTCATTTCTTATTTGAGGCCTGATCTAGTAAAGCTGCTCAAAATACCTCATTGTGGTGGGTTCAGAAGCCAAGAATTGCTTAATAAGGCTACAGTCTGTCATGATTATGAAATAGTTATGTAAAGACTTTGGTACCTAAGCTCATGACAGGAGGCCCCTAATTGTGTTTCTGCCTGAAGAATTAAGATGACAGCAATACTTATGTAAATATGGATTTTGAATGTGACTAAATTTGACCTCTTGAAAACAGTTGGTCCACCAACACAAACAGCTGCTTTCCTGTTACAACTGGATACAGCTAAAATTAACCAAAACAGATGCCTCTGCCTTAATTAGTAGTGGCCAGACAAAAGTACTGGGTAGGATGGACATTCACCAGTTATTTAGACTCACAGAACAGAATCATAGAACCATTTTGTCTTGAAAAGACCTTTCAGATTATTGAGTCCAACCATTAACCCAGCACTGCCAGGGCACCACTAAACCATGTCCTTCAGCACCACATCTCCATGCCTTTTAAATAACTCCAGGGATGGGGACTCCACCACTGCCCTGGGCAGCCTGGGACAGCCCTTGACAGCCTTTTCAGGGAAGACATTATTCCTCATATCCAACCTATTCCTCATATCCACCTAAACCTGCCCTGGCACAACTTGACTTTGTTTCCTCTTGTCCTGTTGCTCGTTCCTTGTGAGAAGAGCCCGACCCCACCTGGCTCCAACCTCTTCTCAGGGAGTTGTCAAGAGTGAGAAGATCTCCCCTGAGCCTCCTTTTCTCCAGGCTCAACACCCCCACGTCCCTCAGCTGCTCCTCACCACAATCCTGCTCTAGACCCTTCCCCAGCTTCATTGCCCTTCTCTGGACATGCTCCAGCCCCTCAAGGTCCTTCTTGGAGTGAGGGGCCCAAAACTGACTCCAGGATTCGAGGGGCAGCCTCCCCATTGCCCAGTCCAGAGGAATGATCTCTGCCCTGGTCCTGCTGGTCACACTGGTGCTGACACAAACCAAGAACTCTTGGCTGGGAGAAGCAGCAAGGTCTGAGCCCCAGAAAGAATCTCTGCTGCGTGTGGGCTGAAAATTCCTAACAGTACAACCTGCTTGTGCTGATAAATATTCATGCAACTTGACAGAATTTAAAAAAAAACTACTGTGGGGCTTTTTCCCATCCCTTGACATAAATAAAGCACCACACAAACCCTGAAGGTACTTCAGCAACACACCCCCCCCCATCGCTACCTCTGACAACCAAGTCTAACTAACACTCTGCCGTCATTTTTTTTTTATTTCTAAGGAGCACGGCGCTAAGAGCCGCTCTAACCCCGACTGGACACCGGCCACCGACACCAGCTCGGCCTCTGCCACCGGTACCCGGGGAAAGGCAAGCGGCGGTGAAGCACTTACCGAGCAGCAGTACTGCAGCGCGATGGCGTTCAGCGTGTCCCCTTCCTGGACATCCCTGGTCAGCAGAACGATATCATCCAGCCGGTCCCTCGACGCGCTCCTCCGCACCTTCTCCCGGCCCCGCGGCCGCAGCTCCGTCACTTCGCCCTCCTCCTCCGTCCCCTCGCTCTCGGCGCCCGCCGCCGCGCCCACGAAGGGGTACAAGTGCCCGCCGGCGGGCGGCTGCGCTACGGCCGGCGGCTGCAGGCCGCAGCCGGCCCCTCTGCCGGCCATGCTCCGCGGGTGGCCCTAAGGGACACACCGTAGCCGTGGTGCCCTCTGCGGGGGATCCTCCGCACCCGCTGCCCCCCTTCTCCCTCCCTCCCCGTCGCCCAGGGCAGCGCCCGGCCCGGCCCTGCCCCGCTCCTCCCCGGCCCTACCTGCCGCCGCTCCTCATGGCGACCGCAATGGCGGCCGCCCCGCCACGTCCACAGGCCGGCCCCGCCCACCGCGGCGCCCGCCCTTAAAGGGCCCGCGGACCCATTCCCCCCCGTCACAACCGCGTTCCCCTCATGGAGACCAGCCGCTAACGGCCGCTCTCCCTCGGGTGCTGCGGGCGGGTGTCCCCGGGGTGTGCAGCCGTTCTTCGGTGACCCGTTGTCGGGTCAGCGATCATTGTCAGCTCAGCGCTGGAGGCCGGGGTGGCGAAGGCCTCTCCTGCCCCGACCCGCCTGTGCCCGGCTGTGAGGGGAGAGGAGCGCGTGTCTCCGCCACCCCCGGCTCTCAGGGACTCCCCCCTCAGCGGCCCGCCCGGTGTGGCGGAGCCCCGGGCTGTCCGGGACTGCTGCTGCCGAGCGGAGGCCTGAGGGGCCTGCTGAGAGCAGGGGGCGTACGGAGACCTGTCTAGAAGGCCTCGTTTAAAAAACATATATTATTTATATTAAAACATCCTCATGACTGATGCTGTAGGTGGAGCCTGCTCAGATATGGAGCCGTCGTGTGTTTGGGCCAGGAGATAATTCACAGAATCCCAGCATGGTGGGGTTGGAAGGGACCTCTGGAGATGACCTGGTCCAACCCCTCTGCTCCAACAGCTCACCCAGAGCAGGGGGACCAGCATCGTATCCAGGCACCTTTGGAATCTCCAGAGAAGAAGACTTCACAACCTCTCTTCTTCTAAGGGCCCTTTTTACCTGTAGCAGTTTGCAGTTCCTCTCCTAAGTCTGTACTTTTTGGTCTTGCCTGGCTCTTGCTGTGTCGCTGCAATTGCATCACAGTTGATTTTCACCCTTTAATTCACACCTTTCCCCCCTCCTCAGGTCTATCACTGCAGAGATACAACTGTCCAGCCCATGCTGATGTATTTTTTTCACAGAAGTGAAACTATAAATTCAGCCCTGTTGCTTCAACTTTCCCTAACTGAGTAATTTCCACTATTAAAGGACTGACAGCAGCGGTTGCTGAGGCAATAGGCAGTAAAAGGAAGACTTCCCAGTCTAACTAGTAAATTTAATTGAGTGTGGGTTTCTTCTGACACAGCCTTAGAAGGAAGTTTGAGATTACAGCAGGAGCAAGTACAGTACTTCTTACAAAAGCTGGTAGTTTCAAGGTTAGGCTGAATATGTTGTAACAAATGATGGCATTGTTGCTAAAGACAAATGCATTTGTGAACCCACTTCCTCAACAGATGAACCTTTGAAAAAAAAGTGAATTAAAATAAGGGGCTTTTTGCCTTTTGTTCTTTGAGCTTTGATATACGGTGTTCTCAGACTTTCCTGAACAACCAAAGAGGCTAGAAATGTGTTTTGTATTAACAAAGGCAGAATTCTTTTATGATTAGTTTTGAAAAGTGAATGACTTGGGTCTGAAGGCATAAAGCAAGAGCTAACGATTGTGTAGCTCTGTTGAGTGTCACACTTCACAGACACAGAAGCTGAAGAAGATTGACACCACATTTCCAGGCATTGTAAAATAAGCCATCAGGGTGCAGCGTGTTCTTGTGTCTCATCATATTTTAAAGAGTAAGTCTGTATGTTTCAGTATCTACGTTAAAACAGCACTCTGTTGGGGATGAGGGGTGAGTCTGGTAAAATTAACATATTCTTAAGTCTGCCTGGGTACTCTCTAGACAAATAAAGGGAATCAATATGTTTCAGCATAGATTTTAATGCTCTCAAGAGCATTAAAGTTCTATGTTGTGAATAAGAGAAGGTTTGCATGAGAGAACATAAATATTGTCAGTTGGGCATAAGCATAACACATGATTTGGGCAGATCAGGCAGGTCTGATTGCTGCCCTCACAGATAAGTGTGGAGCAGCTCTAACATGTAAACAGGATTTCCTCCAGCAGGAAGCTGGGCACCGTTGGTAGAAGCCAATTTTCAGGCTTTCTCATTCTGAATTTGCTAAAGTACTGCTGTAGATGCCAAGTGTAATTAGAATTCCCTCAACCCAAAGTTTCTTATGAGTCAGGAGACTATTTCTAAACCATTTAGGAGCCTAACTAGGGCTATTTTCTCCAGAGCATGTCATAGCATCTTCCCAACCAAAGCCTGCTCAGAAATAAGCCTTCTATTTTTATCGTGGGTCAGATGCACAGCTTGTGCTCATTAACAAGCTGCACTGAAGGCCTTGGATACAGCCCTACACAGGAGACACTGCACAACAAAGGCAAGCTGGGATTGTCAGATTACATGATGGATGTGTGAACATATTGTGGGGGTCCCAGCATCATTATACGTGTTCCCGGGGATGGCAAAAATGTGAGAAGATTGAGTCTTCCACCAACTGTATTTCCAGAAAGAGCGGTGTTGTAGGAGACAAAATTAATTTCCCATAAACCCTGAGATTTCTCGTGGGATCTCAAGGTGATGAAAAGTGATTACAACTTAGTGGATGAGGGTTCCATCTGTTGAGAGGTGCCACATCTGGCAAAGAGTATCTGCAGCACGAAACAGTTTTGTTTTGGTTTGGTTTTTTTAAAGGAAGCTTTCAGTTAATAGAAGTGAAGCAACTGTAGTTGTCTGTAGCTGGGAAAGTGATGACTCAGACCCTATTCATGCCGTTGAAAGACTGTTTTATGAGACCCGTCAGAGCTGTGGGTGGACCTGGAGAGGAGTCTGAAGGCAGACTTCATAGGCAGCGATGCCTGCAGCGGTGTCTGATGAGTGTCCCATCATACACCACTAATGGCACGTCCTTTTGGGGACTTTCTTTTAATCTTTGGGTGGCAAGGCGGCAGAAAAAGGTCAGGGCAGGGAATTTTCACCGTTTCTTTTATCCAAAGAGGTGTACCATCAGGTCAGAAAAGAACTGCTGAAGCAGCACTCTGCCTTAGAGGGGGGAAGAAAGTGTTGGAGTTTGCTTTGACCCTGCTACACCCCTGTGTGTAACCATTTGTAACTAGTGACATTTTCCCATCAATAACAAAAGGGTATATTCCAAACCTGGTGAACAAGACTGTAGCTGCACAGCTCCCATGAATGCTAATGGGAATACAGCCTTTCTCCATCCCCGTGTAAGTTACTTTGCATATCCTAATAGTGCATTCTCAATGAGCAACAGGGTCAGCGTTAATCACTCTGTGGCATTCCAAGAGCAGCCACAGGGATCTCTACCACATTCCCCTTGGCCATGTTATGTCTAGTGTGGCTTGATCAGAGTGAGGAAGTTGGGCATGCATATAGGAATATTAAAAGATCTTAAGGAATTAGTAAAAAGGAGCTGTCGAGATGTTGGAGGGGTGATAAAACTTGTCATTTTTAATTTAAAAAATGATATTTTCTTTCTTTCTGTCTGGAAATCACATGTCACCACTGTTTTCTGTAAGTCATGCTATGATTCAAGACCACAGGGCTAGATTTACGTTTAGATAGCTAGTGCCAAGTATCTAAATGTATGTTGTAATTGCTTGGATGATATGATAAGCTGTGACTCATTAAAAGATGAGTCACAGAAATAAATATAAAGCCTTTGTCTGTCTCTGCTTCTCTGCTTGGTACTTGGAAATAGCACTGAAATTGTAGAAAATAGTAATGTCAGGGTAGGTCTGCAGCTCCAGTGGAGTCCAGAGTGTGAAGTTATTAAGCAGGCAAGATGTGTAAGGTGCAGAAAGAGTTGCTATTTAAGAACTGTAAAATTGCATAGAAAACAGATAATGCTAAATCTGCTGCTAAATCTGCAGGTACTTGCAGAGCAGTCTCACCAATGGAAAGATTTGTGTGTATACATTTAACTATAGGTATTATAATCTGACCCTTGTTCCTCAAAACTAGCAGAAACCCTTTTTAGTTAGCAAGGTTCAAACTCTAAAATGGCTTTAAAATGACCACAAAATGTGTTTACTTTAGTATTTTTGTTAGAATAAATGAAAGTTTATCTTTGAGTGAATACTGTCATTTCTTTATTTCATACTTCATGTATTTGCAGCTTCCCTTTGGTTACTCAGTGTGAATTGGTTTCTGTTTAATTAATTGTTTAGATTTCATATGTATTTGTAGCAGAAATATGCTGCGTACCTTCCATAACACAACCAGTAGGGTTCATTGGTTGTTTGATATTTAGTTTTCATAAGTCTGTAAAGAACTACATGTTTCTGATTTACATTTTTCTTTGCTCAGCTCAAGTAGCTTCTGAATAAGAAAATCTGCCAGTGAAACAGTTCAGTTATGGTAAAGACACTGTGCAAAAATGGAGTATACTCTTGAAAATTTATTTTCAATTATTCACAGCCAATTTGCTATCAGATTCTGAATTCCTATCTATATAATTGTGTTGATGAATAAGAGTTTCTGTCATGTTATAACCAAAGTTCTGGGTTTTTTAAAGATTGTCATAGATTACTTCCAATTTTAGGTGGATGAATCTGTAGCTAAGTCCAGGAAGAGCAATTACTTGTTGATACTTTTTCCCTGCATAAATTAAAGAATGCTTTCTGTGCTCATTTTGTTTTATTTCTGAGGGAATTTTTCCATTATAGTTGAGTCTTTTGCTTAGTTGGGTTTTTGTTTGGTTGGTTAGTTAGTTGGTTTTGTATTGTGGATTTTTTGTTTGTTTGTTTGGATTCGTTTTGTTTCTTCATGAATTAAATATTCAATGATTGTTAACTTTTGCACTCTGCTTTCTCTACCTCTCAGTTTTTGGAAATTTGATTTTTTTCCATCCTCTGTGGGGTGTAGCATTGTTTTTAAAATGTAGACACCAGAACTTTATGTAGTTTCAAATATCCACCCCACTAGTGCTACCTACAGAGGTAAATGATTCCCCCACCCCAACTACTTGTCACTAATCTGCTGTTGATGTGTCAGAAGGTCACTGTAACTCTGTTTTTCTTCTACTTACAGCATCACATGGGACATTTACAGTGAGCTGCTTCTCTGCAAGAGTTTCTTCAGATGGAAATGATCCAAAAGATCATTTGTAAGATATAACCAATATTTTAGCTTTGAAGGTACTCAGACATGGTAGCATGTCTTA
The DNA here is from genome assembly GCA_013401335.1 of Brachypteracias leptosomus. Classification (NCBI taxonomy): domain Eukaryota; kingdom Metazoa; phylum Chordata; class Aves; order Coraciiformes; family Brachypteraciidae; genus Brachypteracias; species Brachypteracias leptosomus. The sequence continues at coordinate 43,317 of VYZX01029354.1, read as the reverse complement.
TTTTAATAGAAGCATCTTACCAGGTGAGCCATCACTGTAACTGTCATTTCCTTTCTGCTGTTAGTGACACCACAAACACCCAGCTGTGATTTTTGTATCTGCAGGGAGAGAGTGTTGAGGAGCAGCAGATCTATCTGTAACCCCTGTTAGACTACATCATAGAAGTATTTTCATTTGCTTACAATGGAATGTATATTTTTTTCATAATCTCTTACTGGAGAATGCTTTTTGAGATCTACCAGCTAATTTTTAATCCATTTTACAGCGTTGTACTTTGTACTAGCATTGCACTGTGTTTTTATCATATCATAATTTGATTAAAAAGTAAGTCCTCCAACTATTCAGCACTGTTATACCAGCACAATTACTGTCAATCAAATCTATGATCTTCCAGAATTAACCCAAATCTCACTATTTTTATAAGATCACATACTCAATCATTTATTTTACCTCCTTATAAGTGAAATCCCACATCAGCATTTACATTTTCTTGCCTGGTTTTGCTGTCTGGCCAAATTTATAGTCTAAACTTTCTTTTGTACCTTTGGAATTGTTTGTTACGGGCATTTAAAACGTGGTTATTAAACTTGTTGTCTTGTCCACCCAGTGGTTTTCCCTTTTGTCTTTAATTCTCTATAATTTGTACTGTATAATTTAAAATATCACAGAATCATAGAATGTTTTAGGCTGGAAGGGACCTCTAGAGGTCATCTTATCCAACCTCCCTCATCTCTGCCCTCTAGTTACCTTTTCAATAACCTGTGTAGTGATTTTTTTTGTTTTCTGATTGAATTTTTACTACAGTATTGCACCAAGATGCATGCTTATTCCATTTTTTTTTCTTGATTGTAGAACACTAGCTTTCTGTCGCTCTGGCAAACTCTTCTTAATTTTGGAAATAAAAAGCTTAAGGATTTTGATACTTTTTTCCCCTCACAGGAAGGAGTTGAATGTTATATGGTATTTTTAAACCATTGGGATTGTGGCTGTGGCAGAAGCTTTGGTACTTTTGGGACTGATAGTTCACCATTACGATGTAGATATGGTTGTATCTTCGTGGGTAGAGACATTTCCTCAGTCACAAGGCCACCACCATGCAGGTTTTCACTGCAGATGTGCTCTGTATCAGTACACTGATACCTACACTACATCAGACAAGCTTTCAGTGGCAAACAACCCTTTGATGTCATGCCACTGAGTGGGAAAGTGCCCTGTCAGCTGCACAGCCACTTCCACCCTTCTTCTGCTCTTCCCACGTGCAGAGAGGCCTGTGGGCAAGCGAGGGGCTGTCTGGAATATCCTGGCATTACTTTCATCCTTTGTTTTAAGCTCCTTATGGCTGGAGTAGTGAAAAGGGAGAGGGAGCAGGAGCAGGGAGACTGTCTCATAGAGTCTTGAAAAGCTTTCATATATGAGCAGATGTGGTGTCCACAACCTGCTATACTGATAAATATTTGAAATATCTGTTGAAGTTGCCTTCAATTTTCACCTATAATGGCATTAAGTGTGAATTAAACTGCTGAATTAATATCTCTGCTCCTGTTATTAGTATCAGTATTGTAATTGTAAACATCTTACTATGCTTTCTTTCAAATTTTCAGTATAAAGATGATTTTAAAAAAAAAAGTACTGTGACTACCTGTAATCTAGAATATTTATGAGTATAGACCTTGAGAAATGGTTGTTTTTCATACAAAACATGCTGGTTGCAGTTTTGCCTTTGTCTTTGTCACATTTAGGTAACCAAAGAATACCTTAACAAATGTGGAGGTACTTGCAAAATAAATCATCCCACTCAACTGTTTAAAGTGACTAAAGTATGATTACAAATGTCCAGTTTACAGCATAAATGAGGGAGTGATCTAGAAGCTCTTTGACGGGAGCATTTTCATGAATTTTAAAACAGATTCCCTCCATCCACCCCTGTTTTCTTGCAACTTTTGTCTTTCTATTCGATTCAGCTTCTATAGCAGAATGTGTCAGAAACCTTTAAGTTCTTTCAGTGAGTATTGGGCATGTTAATGCAAATATGCTACAAGTAATCCCTGCGTTCAGGAGAGGTGGCAACAGAGCCCACACGGCACCAGTAGAGCGTTCACAAGGTATTAATATGCCCACTGTGACAAGGTGCATTTAATGGGAAGCAACAAGGAATTTGTTTTATTAGCCTTCCTCCACCCTCGTGTAATAAATCTTAAAAGCTTCAATATTGATTCAATGCCATGAATGGCTGAATCATTCTGGAGAGGCTCTGACAGGAGGACAAATGCTTCCATGGTTACGTTGTGCTATGCAGCATGGTGACTGAGCTTTGTTGGTTTCCTCCCTCTGCCATTCAAGTAAAATAACAAACCACAGGGAAGCGCCACACATGGTGGGCATAAACTGGAAACAACTTTAGAAGATCGAGTTAGCTGATCTTACACAGATTTTAGACAACGTGGTGTTCATGGATTTGTACTCTGTACCCTAAATGGAGTACTTTCCCCTTCTTTATCACTTTGTGGTTTTATTTCTTTTCCAGATCACCTCTTCCTTTTGATTTTGAGTGCCACCATGAATTAAAAAGTTATGTGAAAGTGTGTTTCACAGTAGTGTTATGTTTTTCTAGCAATATTTTTATATCAAGTGATGTTACTGCGTCAATGCAGGCTTTGCAATATCTGGAGAATTAATAAGAACTTCTACATGCAGTTGTTTTAGGGCTATGTGGACAGCATTTCTGCTCTAGTGCTTGTTGACAAGTAGCAGCCTCCCATGAGCAGATGCCAGGGAACATTTGCTTTTTTTCCTGATAATAAAAATACTTCAATTTTTTTCAGTTAAAAGCTCTTTTTAAATATTAACAACAGTATAACTTGATTACGTGGTTTGATTTCCCATCTCCTCCCCTCTAATATACCCAAACTTCAGGTATCACAGGGAAGAGGGAGATAATAAACTTGTAACTTCATAGATGTCACATTTTAAAAATGATAAAAAGTAATAGCATACAGTTATTAGCTTAAAAATGTTGCAGATCACAATTACATTGAGAGGAAAATCCTCAGGGCTTTTTAGGTTTTGTTCAGGACAAAGTGAACTTGAAACTGAAAGCAGGTGTGTTGAGAATACTTCCATCTTTTTCCCTTGCAGACCAACTCCGAAAAAACCATGTGTTATCTCTGTATTAGCTGCTTTTAATTTTGTTTTTTAGTCTCTACGTGTTTACAGTCCCCAGGATCACTATCTTGGCATCAGAATGATAAGATGTTCCAATGCCCCTTCATAGACACAATTTTACAGCAAGGATGGATGCCAGGATTTCCTGCAGCCAGGAAAATAAATTGATAAACATGGAGGATAGATAAAAACTCTGGCCCAACAGCTTCCCATTGAAAGCTCACGTTTATCACGGGTGCTTAATTTCATATTTGCTCAAGTAATATCTCGTAGATCTCAATGGGGAAAAGGAAGCAACAAATGAGTGAGCACTTCTGTGTTTCACTTAATGAATTTCAGAAAGGAGAAGAGTCAACTCAACTTGAAAAACCCAAGTTACTTGTATTTCCAAGTAGTTTTTTTCCTCATTCAAAAGGAAGCAAACAAAATACCTATCTGTGAGTTGGAAAAGCAAGTCAAGTTGTATGCAGCAGCTGGAACATTTGTTTTTATCTTTATTAGTCTGAAATATTTTCTGAGGACTTTGAAATTAAGAGCAACCTAGATAGATAGAAGAAATTAAGACCTTTAAATATTTTTATTATGTTTTACCTTCAGAAAAATGCACTTTCCTTAAGTGTTCTTTTTGAATTTACAGTCTTCTTGACAAGCTCTGAAGTGTGTTTTGATGGATGATTGATGAGAAAGCTTCTGATTCGCTGCAAACTATCTATGGTCAGTGACATGCCACAAGTGAAGAGCTGGACACACTTGGTTGGAAGAATCAGGACTGCAACTTTATTTAGCAACAATAACTGCATGAAAGGAGCAGGCGGACAGTTCCTGCCAAGTTCTCTTCTTGCTGTTTCTCCATGTGACCCACAAGCCAGTAAACATCCACTGTGGTTTGAAAGGAGCCACTGAACATTGTAAGACCAGACCATCCCTTCAGAGAGGGCATTCTTCTCATGCCATTATAATGACAAAAAAAAGACAGAAATTATGTCAAAATTGCACTCTGGAGCTTGATCAACCAAATCTGAGATGCAGTAAGTTGAAACAAAGAAGTTATTTGGTCATTAATTTGTCCATTTTCTTTACACTTGAGCGTATTTTAATTAACATTTTCTAAAAGTCATCTCATTTTTTGTTGTGGAAGTCTTATCAGATGTGTAGCTAAATTCAGCAATAAAAATTTATGATTATATGAATAGCATTTCAGTGTGTGTTAAAACATAGCAACCTCCCTGGAGCAGATACCAGGAAGCATTTACTTTTTTCCTGATAATAGGAATACTTCAATCTTTTTTTGTTAAAAGCTCTTTAACATCAGCATACTTTATCAATATGCACGTACAGAGCTGTACCATAAAAAGAACTTTTGCCAAGCTGTTTGCAGGAAGCATAAACAAATTAATGTTTGCCCATTGAAAAAGAGCATAATCTGCTTGGAAGTTCCCCTTTTCTTCAGTTCCTTAAATCCTGGACATCTCTGAAAAATAGAGGATCAAAACCTGAGTTTATTTGCATACATCTGCACATCAACCAGTTGGGTAAAAACCACTGGGTCAGAAGCGTGATACTCAAATTTTGTCAGTCTTCTGTTATTAGTACTTGTTGTATTTGTCTACTTTGTGCTCTTTCATAGAATCATAGAATGTTTTAGGCTCAAAGTTTGTTTATTCATCAGGAAGCTACACAATAAAATCAAGATTTTAATTTTAAAGCATTCCCAGCACATCAAGAAGGATCTTGAGCATCTCAGGAAAAAGAGCAGAGCAAGAGCCTGGTACTACTGAAGAGACATCAAGTGATACCAGACAAAAGGAAGCTCAGGGGAGACCTTCTCACTCTTGACAACTCCCTGGAAGGAGGTTGGAGCCAGGTAAGGGTTGGGCTTTTCTCCAAGGAACAAGTGATAGGACAGGAGGAAATGGCCTCAAGTTGCAGCAGGGGCGGATTAGGCTGGACATAAGGAAAAATCTCTTCCCTGCAAGGGTTGTGAAGGGCTGGCCTAGGGCAGTGGTGGAGTCCCCATCCCTGGAGGGGTTTCCAAGCTGTGTAGATGTGGTGCTGAGGGACATGGGTTAGTGGTGCCCTGGCAGTGCTGGGTTAATAGTTGGACTCAATCTTAAAGATCTCTTCCAACCAAAACAACTCTGTGATTCTATTATACCTGACAGTGGTTGTGCAGTTCTTTGGCATGAGGTAGCTGGAGAGGAGCCTCCAGAGAGTGTGGTTAGATGGCAACAGGCAAGTGATCAGAAACCTCGTGTCATGTTTTGAAGAACACAGGCTTGATCATAAGCTGCTATGGGATAGTGGTCAGAAGCTTGGTGACACAGGCTGGCTAGGTTCTGAGGTGGACACCACTCTTTGGTATGAGCCTTGGTCCATTCTGCCCTCTTTCAAAGCATGACTTTTAGCATAGTTTCCTAAAGACTGTGCTACCAAAGTCATGTTCTGGCTGCTGTTTCTTTCCACGCTGTCAGTTAGACCTACTCCTAAGTGTGAATCCCATTGAGAAGAAGTAATGAGAAGGAAAGTGGGGAATCCATCCTAAGCATCAGCCAAGAAAACAGTTATCTAGATGGAATCAAATATCAAACTACAGCTGCACAGGGAAGAGTATAACTGCTTGTGGTGGTCTGTAATGTTCTTAAAAATGATCTGTCTTGCAGAAATGCTCACCACCATGGACCATCATTCAAAGAAAATCCACTTTTCACAAAAAAACAACCAACCACCAAAACCATGTGAATTTCTTGTGAGAAAATCCATATCTTTTATATATTGATTACTCTGTGAAGATCAGCCTCAGTATTCTGCCTATACACTGGAATTAATGAGAAGAGTGTCTGATGGATGGTGTGTATTTTTGGAGTGTTGTGTCATATTGGAAGTGATTCATTAATAGGAAGTGATTCATTAATAGGAAGTGATTCTTTAATAGGAAGGAAGTAAAGTTAACTTGTGTTTGGTGTATTCTAATTAAGGATTGATCTGTGAAAGAGCTGTGCATGTGCTTAAGGTTCCTTAATCTGAATAGTTCAGTCTGCTTGAGGTTCAGGTGATAGAGCAATGTGAAAATTTCAAAATTCTCAGAATTTCCTTGTTTGCTAGTCACATCCAAATAAATGCTTAGCCCCAAATTTTCAAGCTTGGATGCCACAGGTGAAAACAAATCTCAATTTTACTGGTAGTTATAGATAGTGAGAAAATTTTATTATCAGCATTTATTTTTGCTGTTTAATATTAGTATACTAAGATTGCTGTAGCTGTGACTGAAAAACAAATGGCCTTCATACAACACAAAAACCTTCCTTAATAGAAAAAAAAATGTAAACAAGAGAAAATTCTCCCTTCTGAAGCCCCTTGTTTGGATTTTTTTTTTTTCTTCTTGCTTTTTTAAGTCCTGCTTTCCTTCTCAGGGATTTGTTTCTTCTTCTAACTCCCTCTTCTCTGGTCTTTCCTTTCAGATGATGCCAATAAAGGGAAAAGGCAAGATCTCAAAACAAACAAACAAACTGGAGTCCATTGATTCTATTGCTGCCACTTTCAGTATTGGTTTACTCGCAGCAGAGCCATTTTCAACTTGCAGAGTTTTAATGAATTTGAAACAAAGGAAATTCAAACAAGCAAAGAATGGGGGACTGTTCTTAGTACACCTTATTTACTGCTTTTATTGAGAAGAGAAGTTAAGGCTGACCTAGAGGCATGGTTCTGTGCAGTGCAGGATCTATTGTAGGTCAACACCAGCCCTGATTGTTTGTCCCTGACACTTGTAAGGGCTGTGTGGGCAGCATGCTGAGCTGCTAGAGCTGCGTGTGGAGTGTCCCATGTCAATCACCAACAACCTCACAGCTGCTGGAGGACCACCACGGGCAAGATCCCACGGGAGCACTGTCTCATCCTCCTGTGTGACAGGGAAGCACAAATCTCTGGAGGGGTATGGTGAAAATGAAATAGTGTAGCTGGGAAATCCTCAAGGACTGGGAGAAAACATGGAGCACTGGGTGTTGAGTGGGAGAGAGCAGCAAATCTACAGTCATTTTGGGGTTGGATGCAGTTTTCTTGAAAGACACCATGAAAGCAACCATGTGAGTTGGTAAGCCCAAGTTCTAACTCTTCTGTTGTTTCCTAGCTCAGTAATTAGCAACATCAACAACTGAGAGAGTTGGAGTTGTTCAGTCTGGAGAAGAGAAGGCTCCGAGGGGACCTTGTGGCCTTCCAGGATCTGAAGGGGGTTACAAGAAAGCTGGGGAGGCCACTTTTTAGGATGTTGGCTAGTGGTAGGACTGGGAGGAATGGCTCAAAACTAGAGGTGGGTAGATTCAAATTAGATGTTAGGAAGAAGTTCTTCCCCAGGAGGGTGGGGAGACACTGGCCCAGGTTGCCCAGAGAGGTGCTGGAAGCCCCATCCCTGGACATTTGGAAGGCCAGGCTGGCTGGGGCTGTGAGCAACTGCTCTAGTGGGAGGTGGCCCTGCCCATGGCAGGGGGGTTGGAACTGGATGATCTTTAAGGTCCCTTCCAACCCTGACAATTCTATGGTCTGTTGTGCTCAGGTCTGCTGTAATTGAGAACTGATGACTCTTAAGGCAGCCCTTCCAACAACTGAGCAGCTTGGTAGCTGGTGGTAGGAGCCAAACTTCCCATGGAAACTGGATGACAAAAGGACAACATGAAGTAATTTATCTAGCTGAAACATTATAGAATTAGAGAGAAAGAGAATCTTACACCTCAAGTATCTTTTCCACCTGTTGATCTGGAGGGGAAAACCAATATGGGATCTAGATTGTGAGTCTGAGATAGGAAAATAATGATGATACAGTGTTGAAAAACATACCACTTATCTCTCATGCTCCTACATCAAGTTCTGTGTGGTGTAAAATTTGGCAGCTGATAGTATACGTGCCTTTGAAGAGCTGCTTATTGCTTCCAGTACAGGAAAACTGGAGCTGATCATAATAATAATAATAATAATGAAGTATTGATCATAAAGAAATAAACCCAGGCAGACCACTGCAAGAAGTGATCAGATGTATCACACAGGTTGTCACACACATCTACATTAACTCCTTGTAGGTGCACAGCATGGCTTTTGAGAAGAAAAAAGTACCCTTGTGTTTTTATTATAAAAGAGATATTTTATTATAATGCTTGTGGATTGTTTCCTTCACTCTGAGCTTATCAGCTCTGGAGTTTATTCTGATTATTAATGTCTACTCTTGCTTCTGCATGTTGGATCGTGTGTACACTTGTGTTGGGTTGACAATTGGACTTGATGATCTTAGAGGTCCTTTCCAACCTTAGTGATTTTATGATTCTATGATCATCCATGCCTTTATCTGTTACCCTGGAGATTTTTGTTTATCAGCATTCATTTTCTCTGTAGCTGTGTACGGAGTAAACCCAGAGATTCATCTTACTTAACATTAGCCTAATGTCGTTACCCACAAGTTGGGTGATAGTCTAAGAAAGTCATTGGGACTCCCTTTTTTGTCAGAGGAGAGAAATAAGCACCTCTTTGAGGCAGTTCATCCCATCCTTCTCTAGGACTAGGTTAGTCAGAATGGATGATGTCGGGTGGAACACTTTCTGAAGCATTGTTTTTATAAGCAAACTACTTCTTGAAGTTTTTGATTCTTTTACCAAGTAAGTTTTCAATCCTTTCATCACTCTCTAGCATCTTCTTTGCCTTTTCTTGCTTACACTATTCCCAAGTTGTGATCACCACATCTCAACCCAGCATTGGTAGTGACTAGGCTGATGCCATCAGAAGACACAAAGTCTTCTAGATATTGTGATTTTTTTGGCCCTAATACATCTATATTCCTCCATCTATATGTAAAGAGCAGATGAGCCTCAGCAGAATCAGTGCTTCCTTTCTCTGTGGTTTCTATCACTGTGATTTCATTTTCCCTATACCCCAAATAAATTAAAAACAAAATCAAAGCAATCTCATTTGAAATGCATGACTTCTTAGTATAATAAAGATCAAAATCATTCTGCTTTCATTCAGGGCAGAATCCTGTTTTTTGCTGAATATTTCCCTCCTCCCTTTCTGTAAATGTGCTGTCTGTGAAATAAGGCTGTGAGTATTGATATGAAAAATCTGGATTTGTTTCTAAATACTTATATGTATTAAAATAGGTATTTACAATAGGTTCTGTGTGTAATAGCAATAAGCAATATGGGTTTTAAAACCCACATCTGTCAAGTTTCACATTAGGTGCATGTTTGTTGCTGTGTTGTTTTCACACCAAGTTGTGCCAGAGACACAATTTTTTGAGATATTTAGAACTGTTTTGACAGAGCAGTCTGAGGATTTGGGACCCAAAAAATTGCCAAGGTCCAGCAAGCTCAAAATACCTGATATATGGTTGTGCACTGTTGTATGTGATAAGTGTATTGGGAGCCAGAATTGATGCTTTAAATAAAATTTATAGAATGGTTTCAATTGTATGAGAGATGCAGGGAGTGTGGGAGTGTTAATGGGTCTAACTGGATTCAGCTACATGAAATTGTGTTGCTGCTGCTCCATTTGTTTGCAATTTCCACTTTTTCACATCTAGGAGCAGTCTCAGGTTCTGGAAATGCAGTGAAGACTGTGTAAATGGGACTAAGTGAAGTTCCATCAAAATTCTGTGCTTTCTATGTTTTGGAGCTTAGATGCATCAACATTTACTGGATAAGCAGGAATTCTGACACTTGTTTATCATTAAATAGGAGGAGAGCTGGGGAATTTGGGGGCCAACATTGTCAAGATCTGAGTGGCACCTTCGTGTCTTCGTGTCTCTGTCTCATCTCAGGATTCACTTGGAGTGGTGGCGACCACAAAATGTGAATTTGGTATTAGTTACAGAAATTACGGTGTCCAGAATGCTTGGTCTAGGATTGGACATTGTTTCTCCCTCCTGAGCACTGTATGGCTGTGAATTAAGATGAGCTGCATGTCCTGGTGCAGCCGAGGACTTGAATCCAAAATCTGTCATAATCCAGCACTAAAACCTGCCCGTTTTGCTGCCTCCAGCAATAAAACATCGTGATCCTAACAGAATACAACTGCCAAGGCCAGCACCTGGAGGGGCTGGGGCAATTGCTGGGGTTTGAAAGAAAATGTTGTCCTCTTCCATCCCACCCCCTTTTTATCTCCACAGCAGTGGGAAGGCAGCAGGAGTCAGGGGAGGGAGGAGAGTGCTGGACGCTGCGAGGAGCAGAGGGAGGAGTAGGAGAGGGGAATGCATAATGCGTGAGTGACAGAGAGCGTGCAGGCGGCTGGCGGAGTCCAGAAGACGTGGATGTCCATGTCCCCGGGTCTAGGTAGGTTCGTTGTCTCTCTCCCTTTGAGGTGGTGGCTGCTTTGGAAGCATCCTGCAGAGATGTTCACTGCCCAGGTGCTGAGGGCTCTGCCAGCAGCACCTGTTGCAGCAGGGACAGGGTTTAACAGGCAGCGAGCGTGTCACTCAGCCCTGAGTGGCTGCTGGGGAATAAGAGTCTGCTAAGGTTTCTGTTGTTCCAGCAGCTCCTCTTTCTGCTCTGCGGAGCTGGGCAGGTGGAGACAACACTCTTTCCAATGGAAAATCCTCCTCTCGGGATGAAACTCAGTCCACAGTGTCCTAGCTGGCAATTTTTAACTCTCAAAAGAATGCGCGAAGCATTAATTTGACCGTTTAGGTGAAAATAAAAGGGGTGGAGGAGCTGTGTGTGCATTGTGTGTTGAGAAGGAGAGTGGGTTAAAAAGTAAGGATGAATTCTTCGAGTCATCATCTGCTAAGGAATGAGTTTTAAACCTGTTAATAATTGAAATATGACATGTAAGTGCTTATAATCGGAAATATTGCTCGTGGTTCTTGCTTTTGATATGCTGATTCTGTGTGAGATATTGCATAATTCACTCTGGCTAGCCCAGATAAAGTTAAGATCAAATGTATGTGGAACTGCTTGCCAAACATCAATCATTGTTTTTTAATGAGCCTATAATTGCTTTATAGTACAGATGTGAAATAACATGTGATTTTAAAAAATCTTATTCATTATAGAGAAGCCAAAAGTGTTTTTTCTGTTAACACTTTGCACACATCTTCTGGAATGAGCCTTTCAGTTAAATACTGAGTATTCTGAGAATCTGCCATGAGGGCAGTTCTATAACTGAGAGTAGAATGTGATATATTTAGTTTATCTGCCCCTTCAGCCTAAAACAAGCTTTCTCTTACTAAATGTATTCAGTGTTTCCATGTGGAAAGGAGAATCAGATTCCTCAGGGAAATAAAATAATTTGTGGCATATTAGGCTTAGAATTTTTCAATTCTATTTGGCCATTCCAGGCCAAATATTTGATAGTGTAAAAGCTGATGTCTTTCAAGGGCATGCAATTTTTAATTTCCAGTTTGTTGTTATTACTAATATTTATGTTGTTATTGATTTCTAACATACATTTTTGTGCTTTACCAGCTTTCTAATACACTTCTGTGTTTTAATAGGTTTACTTGAAGAAATCAGTGGTATTTACTAAAATTACATCTGAGTGAACTAATTAACGTCAATAATGGGAGCACATGCTTATTAGCTTGTAATCATGGTCTGTGTCCTGGTCACATGGAAATCAATGGGAAAAATGATATTTGCTTTTGTGAGAACTGGTGCTGGCTGGTTTTCTTGTGCTGTCAGCATTTTTAAGGCTGAAAAATAGTACTGGGTGAGTTTTAGAGAGTTGAGATTGATCCTTATGCATTCAAACCTACAGTTCAGTACTTCCCTTGGAAATTGGTGTGAGCTTCATTTGAATGAATTTTTCAGAAATGGGTATAAATTACAACCTGTTGTTAAAACCTCTAATATACATGGAATTTTGTTATTTAAATTTATTGTCTTTTTCAGTTTGCTTTTGCAATTCCATGGGGGAAAAAAAAAAGAGTGCTTGAGTCTGCAAATGCTTACACGTGTATTTTACTTGACTTGTGAATAGGATGATTGAACTATTGGAAAAGATTTGGAAGTGTATCCCTTTACTGTATAGCATTAAAGAAGAATACCACAACAGAGGACTGTAAGAATCTCAGTCACAGGGTACAAACAACTGATGGAAAAGTGTGTCCTTGCATCACACTTTGGAGAAGGGGAGAATTTAAAACTTGTCTTAACTGCATCTGAAGTTTTTTAGCCTAGGGTGTTTTTGGAAACATCATACAGTAAACTGCATGTCCAACTCCTGCTGTTATTTGAGTTAGGGTATCTGATGCAATTTAGCTTCATTTTATTGCTGGATAACCTTGATTTCTGATGCTTTTCTCCATTGGCCAGCCTCTTCCAGTGTGTTCTTGATGCTAGGTCAATTTGGTTGTTAACTAAGAAAGACAGAAAACGTAGGTAGGCGAGAGAAAATACAAAGAATATGTTGAAATTCTTTGCTCAGGGAGTATTAGGCCTTGACCTCCTTAAGATATAATCATGTACATAACTCCTTTTACATGTGTAATCCTATTGATTCGTTTTACTCATTTGTAGAAATTGTGCTTGCATTTCAGCTCTACAAGAGTGGCCAATTTAGGTAGTCACTGTTGTAAATAATATTGAATTTTTCCTTAATATTGAACTGAATATTGAACTTTTCCTCACTAGAAATAAGCATGCATAGTATCTGAATACTTCTTTCAATGTGTATTGAGACTCTGATGCTATATAACATTTCCATCATCAAATTGAAGCTTGCAGAACCATTGCTGTTGATAGCAGGCATTTGTCATAGTTCAAGAAATTAGAAAATTGTGTCTGTCTAATAGGAGTTGTATCACTGCTTCCTAGGAAAAAAGAAAGGCAGACAGGAGGAATCAATGCTAGAGGCCATTTATCTTATTCCAGATGGACTCACTGCAGCTTTTTTTACTCTGAAGAAAGTTTCTGAATCACAAATTATACTGTTTCTGCAAAGCCTTACTTGTCTAAGTCATTCTTTGAGTGAATAATCTCACGGGAAAATACTTTGTGTCAATAAACATTCTCTAGGGTGAGTTTGTTTGCTCCATCCTGAGGACTAAACTCCTGTTGCAAAGAGAGTATGGAAACTGGGAGTTCTGAAATACACATAAAATATGAAAAGCATCATTTTGTAGATTGGCTTATGAATATTTCCTATAAAACTAGTTAAAGTTGCTTAAATTCCTTTCACTGAAATAATTTGTAAGTCCAAGCCAAGGTTGCTGTTCAGATGAAGTTGTACTTATCTAAACAGCCTTATTAGACAGGCTGAATTTTTCTGGCAAAATTAAATAACAGAGAAGATGCTTTTCCATGTTCTTTGCGGCTTTTGTGTTTGTGGAAGTTTTGGCAAGTTGAAAACAGAATTTCCTCTAGAATGTTACAGCACTGTCTTTTTATATACCAAGAGATTTTTGTTTGCTTATCTCTTTTTGTATCCAGTATAGATTTATTAGATAGTTAGAGTTCAGTTTTGATTCTTGGTATTAGACAGAGTTCAGTTTTGATTCTCATTTTCAGATGGCAAAAGAAACTTCCTTCTCCTCAGTCACTTATCCTGGACTGGTCCAATATGTTACTGCTCTGAATTGTTTCAAGCTTTGCTTCATTAAGGATTTAACATGGCCTTAATTCAGCCATCTGTTATGGGTTTGGCAGGCCAGCAGATCTGAGGTACTGGTCAGAGCTTCAGAAATTTCCCACATTTTTAAAGGTTAGGAAAAGAGCTACCTTTATGAATAGATTTTGAATAATTCTCAGCAAGACAATGGTGCAGAAGTGGGGTAAAAAATGCATGTCATTCTCTGAAGCACAGGGTCCCCTGTCTGCCTTTAGCTCTGCTGAAAGGCAATTAGCATTTCAACCAGCCAATTTGGTTACATGCAATGAAGTACTTGGGTTTGTAATTTGCTGCTCTCGGCTTGGTACTGTTGAGAACTGGCTCTGTGTAATCCTCTCAAAGCACCTTTCTTCCCAGCATAGTTATTGTTGCTGGTCTTAAATAACTAATCAACAAAGAGATTTCCTTGTCTTGAGCTACAGGGTGCCTTAGAAGAAGGAAAAGAAATACCCAGTTAATAAGGGAATGATTATAATTATTAAATAGTGATTATTAAATTGTGACATAGGTTAAAAGGTTTAGAAAGCCAAGGAAAGCACAATGCACCATAAGGGTAGTGTGGGGAGGCTTTGAACCCAAACAAATTTTGCTTGGGGAATTCTCTTCACCACGTAAATACTTCATCATGTGTTTTATTTAAAAATATCACCCAGATCTAAGGGATTAATTCATAGTGAGGGCCCCATGCTAATCATGTTCTCAAAAATGGTGCAAATGTATTTTCCCTTCTACAGAAAGAAGCCTTTTGGGGGGGCTCTGTAAAATACAGATCTGTAGTAAAACCAACATTCTTTGCTGCACTCTAATAAAAAATGAATACATTTAGCTCTAGAAGTGAAGCTTGTTTTGATATATGCCTTAAATTTAGTATATAGAGTTCATACAAATTTTCATGTTTAATAATACACTTTCATCAACTCAAGAACAACTCACTGACACAATAATTCTAATAATTAGGCAACACATTAAAATTCTGTTTGGCTTACACATGCACACTAACTTGTAAGAGTCCACTGTGGATAGCAACAATTCTTCTGTCAGTATACCTGAAATAATGCCATCTAATCCCCAGCACGAGGCTGTCATTTACTGCTCTGCACCTTGCAGATTTTTTTTATTGCAAGATTATGATGTGTGAAGCATTACTGCAAAACAGGTTGTTACATTTTTGGTTTTAAATGTGAGAAAAATAGCCACTATACTGCAGAAACCCACAATCACTTATTCTGGTAATACAGTATTCATTTAGGCCATCGTGCTTCATTCAGAACAAGCACCAGGTATTTGAAGCTATGGTGGTTTTGAGCTCAGCTCATGTTCTGAAAATATGCTGGTTAAAAGTGCAAGAAATCTCCAAAGTAGAGATGAAAATGGAAATTATTGTGAAACTTCAGATCTTTACTGGAGCAGAAGAAATGGGTGCTCCTCTTTGGAGCCTGCAGACTTTTCTCAGCTGGGTTTATGGTACCAAATGTTAAAGAGCCTGATCCTGTGGCAGGCTTAGTTACGCACCTACTTCTGCAATAAGCTGCCAAGCATCTTCATGTCTGGGTTGTTTGCTTTTAGTTTTGTTTGATTTGGTTGGGATTTTTTAAAATCTGCTTGATTTTTTGTGCAAGAAACCATTTGGGACAGAGTAGGAATCTCAAGCCCTACTTGGAGCAAAATGTCTAGGTGAAAAGCTAGACCCTGGTTCTGGAAAACCCTCTAAAATAACTTCTATTAGTGAAAAATGTCTGTGGTTTTCATTAGAACTATATATGTGGAGAAGGATTTCCAGTGTGGAGCTCAAAACTAGATTTACCTTTTGCTTAAACATATACTAGATGCTAAGTGGAACTATTCCAAAGCAGTATCTTTGTTTTTTACGGTATATAGTTAGAACTATGTATGGATAGATTCTTGTCAATTGCATAAGTTAGTTCTGCAGCTGAAATCAGTGTTCTTTTGTTGGTACCAATGAGAGCAAATTCAGAATATTACTGATGTGTTCCTTAACGTTGTTAATTAGCAGGTTTCAGCCAGTTTGTTTACATTAGACTCTTATCTCTGCTCTAAATATAAAGTAACCTTAATAACTCCAAGTCGTTTCACTGGAGGTACTCTGGGTAAAAATAATCTGAGTCTTACAGCTACTCAAAATTATTGTCTGGTTCTCTGTTTGACCAGCAAATTATAAGTTAACTGCAAATGTTTGTAGAAGAGGCTTGTGTTCTCTCTGCTTGCTGCTAGCAAACACAAGTAGTGGATTCAGCACTGCTTGAGAATTTTGCCCTTTATTCCGTGCTCAGGATGAGGACAGGCAGTTACCCCAGAAAGCCTTTAGTATTACCTGGATCAAGAGAGAAAACTTGGTTCTGCAGTGATGACTGCATGCTTTAGGACTTTAAATTTAAGGATACTGTGTGTATCCACTCAATTTCTGCTGAGGAAGTGGAAAGAGGCTGCCAGAAAACTTACACTTTGGGTTTATGACACATCTTACCTCTCAGTGACCTCCAGTAACAGGATGAGATGATTTGGATTTCTCATCAGGCCTCTGTCCTGGCCTCGGCTCACAGATTTACCACCTTCAGTACTGGTTCCTGGATGTGATGATGGATTTACCTTTCTGACGAGTGAGTATAAAATGCGAGGGGAGGCAGCTTAAGCATCTTTTCTTCATTAGGATAAGATGTCCATGTTGAAGAGTGTGCACCTTTTTTTGAGAGAAAGCAATTGAATGAATCAGAATTTTCATATGGAGGTGTTGTCCATGTTACATTAAATTGGCCGTTCCCAGTGATATAGATGGGATTTAAAATATTGCAACTAGAAAGCAAATGGTCAGGAGAATCGTTGACTCCTGTCGGGGTCATTAATCTCAAATGCAGATAAATCTTCTTATCACCTGAGGTTGCACTGTGGTACTGTTCTGTCACGGCAGCAGCAAGGAGCTGAGCCCAAAAACTTCAGGACAATGAAAAGCTGATCAAGGGATTTTCAGCACCTACCACTCTGCATTGTGCTTGGGCCAGCACTTTCTAACTTTAGTAATAGTCAGAGGAGTGATGGGCAGATATCTTGAATGTCTTTGTAGTAAAGAGGAGGAAAGGGAACCCTAGAGAAGAACTGGAAGCAAAGGCATCCAGTGACACTCAGTGACGTGCATGGAAGTTGGTGAGACAGACTCTTGCCCCAAATGCTGCAACTATTAGTGCAGTGGTGCAGACAAAGCAGTGCTTCTTGTGACTTACTATAATACTCATGCTTTATTCGTCTTTAAGGCAAAAAAAAGGATATAGAAATGTATTATTTTGAAATAGTACCTTTGGAACACTTTCTCTTCCAGTCTTTATTAGAGTGAGAGACTGACTTATCAAACAAAAAAACCCTAAACCAAAAAAGAAGCAGCAACCAACAGAGCAGACCTGGGTAATACCCACAGTTTGAATGCTGGGTTTGCAGACACAGCTGTTGTGTGTCCTCCTTTGCATATGTGTGAGCTGTGGGAGTTTTGAGGAAAAGAAAACCCCAGTTTGAAATAAAATATTCCCCTCTTAATTTGCAATCATGACGACATAGAATGGAGAAGTTCATTGAGACAAAGCTTTTATAATTCCTGCTGCTTTCCTAGGTTGTTCTCCAGTACTGTTGTAAATTTCAGTGATTCTGAGAGCGCCTGAAGTAAAAATGCTGAAAATATGCAGGTTTTCAATATGTTTCTGCAACAGGTGCAGCAAAGGGCAATGTCCTTGTGAAACTTCTTGCTCTGTGCTGTTCCTGGGTACTACAGAGAGTCTCCTCTTTACATATGAAAGGGCACATGTATCTCCCTCCCATTGTATCCAGCCAAAGATGCTGCTGGGTGCTGACATCTCTGCTGTGAATAGACTTCTCTCTGGCAACCATTGATAGCTGCAGTGCTGGACTCAATGCACAGTACCAGGCATGCCAGTTTTCTGAATGTTCTCCTTGGCTGGGTGTTTGTAACCACGGGGAGCAGACAAGGGCAGGCAGTGAATGGTGCACGAGGTTTTATGCTTGCTCTGCTGAGCTGTGTCCGTGGGCTTTGGTGAGTTGTGTGAAGATGAGTGGTGATGATCAAGTTGTAGCTGCTGGGTGGGAGAGGTGCTGCTTCAGCATACCTGCTTGTTCCTTCTCCCGAGGCATCAGGTACCTAATCCCTCCTTCCACCTGCTTCTTGGTGGGTGAACTCCCCTTCCTTTTGACATTCTCCATTCCATACCTGGCATTTTACACTCATTTCATTTCAGATTTGGAATCTTTCACAGCCCTTTCATGTCCCTTCTTGATCTCTCCATGTGCCACTGGTCTGTGGGTTCCTGCACTTTTCAATGAAAACATCCAGGAGATCTTTTCATTCTTAAGGATTTTGATTTATTAAGCACTGGAGCCAGTATAAATCTGCAGAAAAGACTTCTCATTCTTTGCAGGAGTCTGCAGAAAAGACCACCCGTTCTTTATAAGCTTTAAAATCTTAATCTGAAATTTGTTGCAGAAACCGAGTGAGAAAAATAAGATAATCCTGGTGATTCATCAGTTATGAGAAACACCAGTCTCAGAAGCCTACATCTCCTTGGCTCCAGCTGGGCAATAGATTGAAATGGTATTTCTCACATAATATATGACATTACTGTGGAAATTGCTGTGTGGAATTAGTATGTGTTCTGCTGGGTTCTATGCTAGGATTCTGTGTTTTGGGGGAAAACACAAATGAGCTTGAGAAAGTGCCATAAAAAACAGACTTAGAATGCATTAGTTAGGGATCTTGACTCAGAATTCTAAGTTAGATTTCTTTAATTTTTTTCTAATTACATGGTTGAAGAATGTGATTTTTAGACTTTTAAGATTCTTCAATACCATTGAAATGTTGAGATAATTTTTTGAGAGGTGCATTTTATTGGTTTAGATGCCAAAAACTTTTATGGTTACAAGTACCATCAGCAGAGTTGCTTTAAACTACCACTGACACTACAAATTATATTTTGAAATGGCTTTAGTCAGAACATAGTAACAGAATAGTTGGTCCATTGACTTGTACATGCTCTGAAGATGTACAATATTCCATTGCTTGTTGTTGTTTCAAAAGCACTTAAATTACTTTGACTCCTTAATCTTTTTTGAAGCCTGATTGAATATCCTGGATTGAGAGAACTGAACTCTAATACTTAGCTGGAGCAGGGGGGAGTATTTGATGCCTCAAACATGTAGTTTACCAAAATTTAGCAGTGTCCAAGGACTAGAGTTTCAAATTCATTTCAAAACAAAAATAAATTAAACTCAGCAGAGATATGCTGGGATGTGGGAGGTGGGGAAGAGTCATCTTTTAATCCTGGATCTTGCAAAGGCTTCTGCTGAACTTTATGCAGTGCAGTTAATAAAGACAAAATCATGTTCCCATATAAATTTCTGTAGGATCTTAGTGTGCAAAATAAAATGCTGTGACCTGTAATATCTTTTCAGCTATTTGAATGATTTTTTTCTGCATTCTCTAAGCCTCAAATTATGTTATTTTTATTATATTACATCAATTTTTAAAAATAATCATGATTTTCAAAGTTGAGTTTATACGAAGAGAATAAAACCTACTTTTGGCAGGCTGTGCAAAGTAAATCTTAGTACAAATAATGTAACAAGGAGGAATACACACCAGCTAAATAATTGATGGCATGATTGTGAAACCTCTCTTGTTCCACAGGAGTAATCCTATAGTTTTAGAATGCTCTCTAGTAGAAGTAATAGAATTCAAGTAATTCTAAACTTCGTCATCTTGCCCCCAAGGATCATGTTTTCAGTATTATTTACTAGAAGCATGTACCGTGGGAAGATATTTGTGAAGTCTATGACAAGGTAACAGCTGAAGCTAAAAGGTCAACAAATTCCTCAGTTCAGTGTGGACGGTGCCTGCATCTGCAGACAGAGCAATTGTCTCGGAGTTTACAAAGCTTGGACAACTGTTCTCCTGCCAGCTTGGAGGTTTGTGCTTTCCAGAGCAGCTCCACGTGAAAACAACAAAAACACCTTGCAAGTTAATACAATCAGCTTTGGAAATGCTGGCAGTTTAAATCCCAGGGGGGTTATGTATATTTATTTTATCTTTGCTTTTTCTGCACTAGAACTACCAAATAGATGGATATGTAAGACTCAAGCATTGTTCCCAAAGTCTGTTGCACATTGAATTCTCAGTAAAAGTCATGGATATCTTGAAGGACTGTGTTCATGGTAATAAAACTTTATAGCAATGTGAAGTTCTGCAGCAAAACTATTTTACTGTGTGACATTTTTGCTGGAAATAATGAAAGAATGTTCAAATAAATTGTAAAATGGATAGTTGTTTTCATAGGGAAAATGGTTGGTCCTGAGTTTTTGCACTTACTGCCATTACTCATCATTTCCCTCTTGTGATGCAGTACAGCTAGGTGATTTTTTTATTAGAAGTAATCAAAATTGGCTGATTTTGTCATCCTATCAGTCTTTCCTTGTAGGAATTCTGAGAAGCACTGATACTTTTCTTGACTGTACTTCCAACTCATAGCTAGTTAATATGTCATGTCTGGGGATCATTTTTATCCCTTAACTTTGCTGAAAGCAGTTTATTTCAAGTCCTCGCAACATGAAATTAACCCTTACTTGGTTATTGTAAGATTCATCAAAATCTTGAAGTCTTTCTGGACTTGTGCTGGTCCTCAAGTTTAATCTGATTATAAATCTGACACACACTGTACAAAAATATGTTTCAATATATGTATGGTATTTTCTGTTTCAGTGATCATTTATGACTAAATATTCATTTACTGTCATAAATAATGAAAACAAGTGCTTTTCAAACATGGCTGAGCTTAAATGTAATTGATATGCAGATGTTAATGTTATATGTTAAATGTAATTGGTATGCAGATATTAATGTAATATGTTCTGCACACAACCATTGTTGACCAGATTTTTGTGGTAAGTGTAGCACTTGGAAGTCTGATTTTAAGCAAAGTGACATTTTATTTGTATGTGTAATTACATAAATATTGTTCATATCTTTTGTATGGAAATTTTATTATAAAACATAAATTATTATTTATAAATTAGTGACCACACATTATAAGTGTAGTCACATTATAAAACAGTGACTACAGATTAAAAGAAACTAGCTGAAAGAACTAATCCACTTAAAATCCATGCTGTAATGGATAGAGCACAACTTTGTTCTTTTGGTTTGTTCAGAAGCTGCTCAGATCCTTGTGAAAGATGTCTGCTCCATCCAGCACCCAATTAGTTCTGGTCAGCACTGTACAATATGAGCCTCCACATACACATCAGCTATTTCCAATTTGTTGTGCCAAAAAATGCATCTTTCACAGCATCAACACCTGGTGACTTCACTGGAACTTAAACTAGTGTTTTACAATATATAGCTAGGCTCTGATGTAAGAGAAATAAACCACCTTAGTTTTAAGCTGTCTTATCCTAATGGAAAACTAGATGTTGTGCAGAAACAAGTGAAAATAAAAGTCTGGCTGTACAAAGGTCACAATGGCATTAAAATGTGGCACAGTGATTCTCCGTGACGAGAAAACATGAAAGAACTGGGATAAGAGAAGCAGTGAAAAGGATTTCAAGTAAATGTGCAGATGTTTAAGAACATTTCATGGTCCGTAAGATGTCAGAAGATCGTCGATGAGATGGCTGCAAACATCAAACCCTTCACCCTTCCTTCCAATTCTCTTTATTTCTAAAGAGAATCAAGAGAGCAGAGAAAGTGGAAATAGAACTGTCAACTTTTAAGCTGGTTGTTTGGTGGTTGAAAATGAAAACAATTGTGGTGATGTCATTGTTCTTATTCCTTCACTTGAAGAAAGTTGATAACTACTCTCTCGAAAATCACTAGATGAAAATTATGAAAACAGCATTAGATGTAGATGATAATCACATTATCTGACTTGATTATAGTTGAGACCTGTGTATATTTTCATCTCATTTCTGAAGCTCACAAGATAATCACAGCCTTTTAAGGATTATTAAGGTTGAGCGGGGATGTTGTATGCGCTTTGGATTCACAATTTATTATTAATTATTCTTTTATTTTTCTATAGGGATGCCCTCTGCTTCTCTATTAGTTTATTTGCTTTTAGCATTGCTCGTTCATTTCACATCTGGAGAAACAGAAGTGAAGTTCAGTGGACAAACAGAATTTGTAGTTAATGAAACAAGTACCACTGTTATACGTCTTGTAATTGAGAGGACAGGGAAGCCTGCAAACATCACAGCAATTGTGTCGGTAAGAAGCCATCCCCAGTATATTCCCAGTAAATAGGAATATCTTTCTGATGTTTTGAATGTTGCCTTTTTTTGTCAAGCCAGTGAAAAGGAGGGTGGTATTTCAGTGGGACTTTGAAGAAGTTACAGAACACCTGGTTTCCCAGCTGACTAAATTCTGCTAGCTGCATCAATAATTCCAAAATAATGGTATAAACATCTCCTTGAGGAGCCAGCTCCATAAATCCAAACTGATATTCTTGTTTGATTTTGATTATGGCTGTGAACTCATACTGAAAATGTGGATATATAACAAATTTTCCTTTTCCAGATTACTGTAAACCTGCAATTTGATAGCTACTCCACTGTTTGAGTCAAATCTCCATATGAATTAAAAATATTACATTATTCAATCCATTTGGAGATAATACTATTTTTATATTATTTCCTTTGTTTCTTATCTGTTATTAACAATTGTATTATCTTTAAAAGTTTAAACCCCTTAGAGTGTGCTGTATCTTAGATGTATAGAGTAAGATGCTGTGTGGTGTCCGTACCACATGAGAACACAGCAGTCTGCCAGAGAAATTCTACTTATGAATTTTTACAGTCTGTGGACAAATTATCTATGTTTCTGCACAACACTTTATCATCCTGTACCTAAATAGGAAAAATATGTCTTAGAAATTACAAAGAACAGCAATTGATCTGCAGGGATTTCACACTTTATTAATAATCTGAGGAGAAAACCTTGAGAAAATGTGATTGTACCCTGAAACTAATGCTCTTTACAGCTCTAACAGGCAGAATAACAGTTTCCTTATTAAGGACCTGAAATTCCAAAATTTGTTTTTAACATGAATATTTTGAGCAGCTCTTTCAGGAAAATGTTTATAGCCTGTTTTTGTAAGAGCATTTTGGTAAGTCTATTGTTGGCTCAGACACATAAAAAGTAGTTGCCAGTATGTCCAATACTAGGTGAGAACCACAAAATTACCTCTATACTTCATTTCCTCATTACTGAACTTCTAATTTCACTGTTCTCCTTCAAACCTCTGTGCCTATAAGGACAGTAGTTTCAGGTGTGGCAGCTCTGCTGGTTAATTTGCATCCCTCCATTTAGTCTCAGCTTCCAGCTGTAAGCTTAGCCTAGACTCTTGCTGTCTTGACACTGCTGCCTTTGCAGCCTCTCCTCTAACCACATCACTTATGGTAAAATCAGTGGGATTTTCTTTTGTTGACTGAACAACAGTGCTGATCATTATAGAAGACTTCATCCTGCCAGCTGTGGCAATCAAGATGTTAATCTAGGTTAAACACCCAGGGTCATTCTAGTCCCTAGAATGAGACAGGGAGGCAGAGCACACTAACATCTTAAAGTAAGTTTAATTCAGACGGGATATCCTACGAGATGGACCTAGCCTTTCAGAGAGACCTTAACAGGCTTGAGAGATGAGCTCATACACACCTCATGAAGTTCAACAAGGCCAAGTGCAAGGTCCTGAAGCTGGGTCTGGACAATCCCAAGCACAAATACAGGTTGGGCAATGAGTGAATTGAGAACAGCCCCTATGAAGATGGAGATGTGGTGGATGAAAAACTGAATATGACACAGCAATGTGCACTCACACCCAGAAGGCCAATCCTATCCTTGGCTCTATCCCCAGCAGCGTGGGCAGCAGGGCAGGGAGGGGATCCTGCCCCTCAGCTCCGCTCTGGGGAGACCCCCCTGCAGTGCTGGGCCAGCTCTGGAGTCCTCAGCACAGCAGAGACATGGAGCTGGGGGAGTGGGGCCAGAGGAGGCCCCAGCAATGCTGGGAGGGCTGGAAGCCTCTGCTGGGAGAGTTGGGCTTGTTCAGCCTGGAGAAGAGAAGGCTCCGGGGAGACCTTCTCGTGGTGTTTTGGTACTTAAAAGGGACCTATCAGAAAGATGGGGAGGGACTCTTTATCAGAGTGTAGAGATAGGACAAGGGGTAATTATTTTAAACTGAAAGAGGATAGATTTAAATTAGATGTTAGGAAGAAATTCTTCACTGTGAGGATGGTGAGAGCCTGTCCCAGGTTGCCCAGAGAGGTGGTGGATGAACCATCCCTGAAAGTGTTCAACATCAGGTTGGTTGGGGGCTCTGAGCAACCTGCTCTAGTTGCAGATGTCCCTGCTCAGTGCAGGGGGGTTGGACTAGATGACCTTGAAAGGTCTCTTCCAACCCAAAGTATCCTATGGTTCTATTACGAGGTGTGCAGATCTGTACTAAGAGAAGTTTGTCCATTAAAAAACCGGTCATTTGGTGCATTATGCAAAAGATACCCAATTGCAAGGAAGGACATCATAAATGGTTCTGAATAAAGTGTTGTGCTTGTTTTGGTGGTGTTTTTTTCCTGTTTATTCAGTCCAAAAATTAGCTGTACAACAGCAGGGGAAATGTCAGGAAGAATTATTTGCAAAGAAGTGTGTGTGAAGTGTGTTAAATGAGCCCAAAACAATATTACAGAGGGCAGTGGGTGAAGAAGGAGATGACGTTCATTTGTCTATGTATTGCAGATTGATGGAGAAAACACAGGAGACTTTTTTGACACATATGCAGCTGCATTTATACCCGATACAGAAACAAACAGAACAGTGTATATATCTGTCTGTGATGATGATCTTCCAGAGGCTGATGAGACATTCACATTTTACTTGACATTACCAGTAAGTCTCCATTTTTCAATTTTATCTGTTCCCCAGAAGACTGTGGGTAATCTGATGTAGACGAATGTGGCCATGGTGCCTGTGAGTCTGAATCCTAATAGGTAAGAAAAAAATCCTGGAGACTACCAGGATGGTGCTTACTGCTCCTTAGGAGGTTCTGCCTCTCCAATGGGTGTCTCTAGTGGGCTCTTCATTCAGGTGTGGATGTTTGAAGGTGTATTAGAGCACAGAATTAATTGTGAAGAAATTCTCAGCTTTTCCTGTTTTCCTCTACTTGGAAGAGAGGGTGGAAGTAGCAGGAGAAGGAGAATGACTTCTAGTCCTCCAAAAGCAGAGAGGGTGAACAAGGTTTACCTAAAAAAAACCAAACAAATTTTGAAATACTTATCAATAAACCTCTTCATATTGTCCAGTCTCTCAGGAGTTATGTTAGAAGACAGGGGTAAAATTCACCTTTTTTTGGGTAGCAGTTCATGACTATGTTTGATATCAGTTCAGTAAAAATACTTTTTAGATTTTATTGCCAATTATTACACATCTCAGGGGACTTCTGCAGTGAATTTAAAAATTCCCTTCCTTCTTCCTTTGATTTACAAATCCAACTCATTTTTACAACACTGTCAAGATTTGTTCCCTTTAGCTGTTATCTCAGTATAATAGCTTCAAAGTTTCAGTTTTATACCAGTGTTAGGATAAAAAGAACAACTTTGGAGATCCTGGCAGTGCTACATGCTTCATACCTAGTTCCCTATTGTTATGGTGTCAATAGATTGCTAAACTGTGATTAATCATGTACAAAGTTTGTTGTTGGCGGTGTAGAGTGTATTTCCTCAATAATTCAGAATTATTTAGTTGCATTCCATCGCTTTAAATAATTTTTTAATATATATTAAATAATTATTGAATAAATTATTAAATAAATAATTGTAATATATACTAAAAAGACATACAATTTTTAGTCGGCTAATATTTACTCTTAAAAGGCAGTGAAATAAAAATGTGTGTTTTTTGCCTCTCGCCATATTTAATACCTCATTTTGTTCTGTTAATTTTAGAAACCATCTGCAAGGATAAAGCTTGGCTCACCCAAATCTGTCACTGTAACAATCTTATCAAATGACAATGCCTTTGGAATAATTTCTTTTAACATGGTATGGCTTTTTTATGTGGTATATCTGAAAATTCTAGAAAACATAAAGGTGAAATTGTCAGAGATGCTGGTTAGTTATTCAACTGAATGCCTTGAAAACTGAATCTGAGTTACATCTTTGAAAACATCTCTAGAGGTAATTCATACATATGTATGTAATTCATCCAGCTTTAATGCTTCCATACCCTTTTAGGTGTTGAGAAATAGCCTGAGACCCTCACACTTGGATGTTGCTCATCTAAAATATAAAACTTTTAAAAATTTGCTCACTCCCACTACCCTTCATCTGTAAGTCAAGATCTAAACATACTAGGGAAGAAGTGAGGAGTAACACCATAGTTAAATTAAAGATGTGATGTGGAAATCTTGAGGATATATACATTTTCCCAACTTTAGTGAACAATTTCATGCTTAACCCTCAATCTGAGAGAGCAGCATCATGATTTAAGGATTGTATAACACCTGCTGTGATAAGGCACTGGGGTGACTCCAGCAGTGTGGGGGATATTTGCAAAAACACAGAGTTTCTGTCAGTAGAAAGAGAAGCTTTATGGCAAGATAATCTTTGCAGAGGACTT
This sequence comes from Brachypteracias leptosomus, assembly GCA_013401335.1. Classification (NCBI taxonomy): domain Eukaryota; kingdom Metazoa; phylum Chordata; class Aves; order Coraciiformes; family Brachypteraciidae; genus Brachypteracias; species Brachypteracias leptosomus. The sequence goes on along the minus strand of VYZX01029354.1, from coordinate 16,907 downwards.
CCCTGAGAAAGCACAAGGACATGGGGAATTTTTAGCACTGTGCTACTAAGCCACACCACTCCCTGAATTGATGTGATTCTTCGAAATCATTCAGCTACAACAGTTTGACAGTCCATTTATAGCTAGTTATCCAATAAATGACTTTTTAACGGAGAAAACCTATTTTTAAAGGCGTTAGAAGCTCCTATAAATACCATAATATGCCAGTGTATATTGACTGTGCTAATTTACAAAAAGACCCCCACTCTACTTGTGTAACTTATGATGATTTTTTTTAATCTGGAATCTTTCAAGCTTTTTATTAGCTGAACTAATTGGTTGCTAGGAAATGTGTGCCATCAGTGGACTGGTTTGCAGATTGGATTAACTTGTCTGTGGGAGTTTGGTATTTCTATGGCAACAGTTTCTTCCTTCTGCTGTAATATTTGATCTGTGCCTGATTGCCTGTCCCTTTTCTTCCTCATTAGTCTGCCTTAATCACAGTGAATGAGCCCAGGGGCAGAAATGAATTTGTGCCTCTCACTCTAATTAGGGAGAGGGGAACCTATGGGACGGTCATCGTAACTTTTGAGGTGAGTTTATCAAAAAGTCTGGTGGGTGAAGCCATGGGGCCATAATCATAACTTATCAAAGTGCTTATTAAAGTAAAAGAGGGGGAAAATACTTTTATCTACATTTGTTAAATCTGTTTCGTAAAATGGGAAGATGCTACCTGTCAAATGTAAAATGCTGTAATTATCTGTTTAATTTGAGGAAAAATGAAGAGATATTCAAGAAAACTGACTATTCTCTATCATTTAGGAAGATATTTGAGGCAGCATCAGCTGGTATTACTAGAAAATGTGTATTAAAATGTGTAAGAAATGTCTTATTTCATATTTCTTTAAAATTTATCTATATTTTGGAAATAAACATCTGAATGAGTCTCTTGTGCCAACTTCAAACATGTAAATATGGGTGCTCAGTAATTAGTGAATTTCTGTATCTGTAAGACTGCAGTTGGAATTCACAGAAACTTAAACCTTTCAAAGTAATTACTCATGTGGAATATTTAGGCTGTTATTTATGTACTTGATTTGAATGTGATATGGTTACTGATGTTATTTTGTGGTCGTGGAATTTTTTTTTCTTAGCTAGCTCTGATTTTATTACATAGCTTAAAATTGCATTAAAAGTCTTTCATACGGATTTTTCTTTCCCAGTCACCTGGTTTTACACATCATCAATGATTTAATCTAGACCTGTTGAAATATCAAAAGGTTTTTACTGGATTATATTGCATACTAAATATAGCACGTATAGTTAATGTACAAAATGAGATTTTCTGTGTAATTGATTGCAGATCTATTTATTTTAATGCCCAATAAATGTTATAATCCACATAGTTAATCAGATCCGTCTCATTGTATAATTCATGTACATACATTGAAAAAAATTTGCAAGATTTTAAAAAAATACCCCAACATATTGACTCTAAGAATCTTCCTCATCTTTTAGGTTTCAGTATTAACTGTAATTTCCTTTGTGTCACAAGTCAAGATAGAAAGGACACAAAACCAGTAATTGCTGTTACCTTGGGACTTATTCTGAAATATTTAAGTTAAATTAGAACGAATAACCTTTTGGTTATGTAAAAGAGTCAGTTATGCATCAGCAGATACCAGTGACTCCTCATAGGCCTATATATGGCAGTACTTACCTTCCTCTTTTTCTGACAATACCTCATTTCTTCAGAGGGGTTACTCTGAGTTTTTACATCTGCTAAAAAAAAGCAGATTTTCACAGCTGAACGTGCGTGCCTGTGAGCAGGAGATGGCTGCATAGACAGTAATTTGCTATGCATGTCACACACTGTATATTGATTTTGTTTTGTGTATTCCTTGTTGTAAAAATAAATCCTTTGCAGATAGAAGATGGACCAAACCCAGCTGAAGAAGACTTAAGCCCAGCTAGGGGGAATATTACATTTACCCCTGGGAGATCAATGCTGATTTACAATTTAACAGTGCTTGATGACCAGGTAAGAGCAAGCTGACTTCATTTCTGGTTTGGATATGTAAAAGGTTAACTGCTGTTCTGGAGAGACTTAGAGTAGTGTCAATTGTTTATATATAATCAGGAAAGCATTACCCTTTTTTTTCAGATGGAATACTGAGGTCCTTCTTGTATGGCCCAAGATGATATTCTAGATATAGACTATCTGTTAGACTGTCTTTTCTACACTTAATTTTCTCTGTTTTTTAAAATATGCTCTGCTTTTCCCCAAGTGTCTGCCTTGTAAATTGAGGCTGTGTTTGCATAATGAACCCACCTATCCTTTTTGTCTTTATTAATTGTGTAGGCAAAAGGAACCTAATCATAACATTGCTTATGTGATGCTTTTTTGATTGCATCCCCAGGGATGCCTGTGCA
>VYZX01029353.1:0-11639 GCA_013401335.1 Brachypteracias leptosomus | reverse complement strand
ATTCCATTTCATTTTCCTCTCATTAATCTCCTGAGGAAAGGAACCATCTTCCACATACATCTGTGATGTGACATTTTCCCTTCCTTGCAGCATGATGATTTTCTATGTTGCCTCTTAAAACTTCTTCCCAATTCAAATCTGTTTGTCATTACAATGTCAGTAGCAGCATTTTTACTGTAGTCTTGCTTTTAATCCTTGTTTAGCTTTCTTTTCCATGGTATCAAATATTAGCTCTGTCCTAGATATATCTATGTTTCTCCAGTGCATGATCTAAATAAAATACATATTTTACAATGAAAAACATTTATGTGAGAATAAAACCGAGTTGTGCTTTGCCTATTAATCTGGAAATTTGATAGAATATTCTGGGTTCATCTGTGTGTTAGAGGTATAAGAAAGGAAAGTATAATGAGCAATTATTCCTACTTCCTTCAAAGCAGTTGTATGGAAGTACAAAATATTCTAACGGGTGCTTCCACTGAAATTAGATAGCAGCACTGGTTTTTATTTTGTGGAATTTTTGCCTATCAGATACTTAGAGTAAACCTTTGTTTAGAATGCATTTTTTAAATAAAACTATTGCTATTGGAGTTCCTCTTAGATGCTAAATACCCCAAAAATACTTATTTCAATTCTGAGACTGTAGTGCTCTACTTACAGATTGTGTGGCGCTCATGGGGTGATGTAATGTGATGTTTGTGGCTCTTCTCCTAAGGAACAGGTGATAGGACAAAAATAAATGGCCTCAAGTTGTGCCATGGGATGTTTAGGTTGGACATAAGAAAAAATTTATTCACTGAAAGGGCTGACAAGCTCTGGCCCAGGCTGCTCAGGGCAGTGGCTGAATCACCATCCCTGGACATGTTTAAAAGTTGTGTAGATGTGCTGAGGGACATGGTTTGGCAGTGGACTTGTCAGTGTTAGGTTAATGACTGGATATGATGATCTTAAAGGTCTTTTCCAACCTGAACAATTCTATGATGCTATGTTGTACTGTGACTTTAGTGAGCCTTCTGAATCACAGGCATCATCTATGCTAGGAGAGCCTTAGTTACCTTTCTGTAACTTTGGTATTTCTGAAATTGAGTTTGAATTGTGATGTTTCTAATGAAGGACTGAGATTGCAGTTAGCTGGAATGAGACTAACTCGTGTCATCTCTTAACCAAGAGAGACAGTTTGTCAGGGCATCCGACAAAGTGTCTCCTGTTCATGTTTTCTCTCACAAAGAATGGTGGGGAAAAATACTCAATCTGTTCCAGCATGACTTTGAACATCGGAAGTGGAATCTTGGTCCTGGAGTTTGAGCTAACCACAAGAGCCTTTGCCCTCAAAGACAGGTTTTCTTTAGAGGGCCAGCAGAGAGAACATGGCAGGTCAGTATCACGACAGAGTGAGGCTTTGGAGTGTGTTACTCTCTCCACTCTTTTCTTGCCCTTTTTTTTCCTGGGTGGACAGCAAGGGGTTACCTCCCAAGCTGTTCCCTTGCCATTCCACACCTCACCTGTGTGAGGCTGTTCACCAGCTGAGCTCCCCTCAATCCTCCTGGGAGCACCTACTGCTGTCCAGGCTCTTGGGGACTGAATTGTGTCTGCAGACGGCTCAGACTTAGCTCACAGTGTGACCATGGGGGCTCAGAACAGCCCACTTTATCTGTCCAGCTGTCACAGACATGGTCAACTGCCAGAAGCACGTAGCAGGACAGCCACTGCCTGTTTAGCTACTGTGCTTGCAGCTTGCTAACGAGCAGGACTCAAAGCTACAACTTTCCCAGTATTTCCCATACACTAACCCATACTGTGTTCAAAATCACCTGTGTTAGGGATTTTTGAGATACATCAGAAACAAAAAGACAATGGGATAAATGTCAGTACTTTTTCCTTCCTTCCACTGCCTTTAGTAATTTCTTCCTGCTCCCCAACATAAGGATCACCCAAAAGACAAACTGAGTGTCTCCAAAAACAGCGTTCAAAGTTGTAAAGAAGAACACATATATTTTTTGTTTTCTGGGTTTTGGTTGATTGGTTTGCTTTGGTTGTTTATTCATTCATTTTAAACATACCTGCAAGATCCATCTGTGTTATTAGTGTTCGTATGAAGAGCACTTCTGGCATTATCTCCTTGCTGTCCCTTTCCCTTTCTTCCCACCCTCCTTTTCTAATACTCGTTTGTACCTTAATGCCCTGGTCTTTTTCTCCTCCTGAACTCTAATTGGTCTTCAGGTTATATGACCCCTCTGATTCTACATCAGCCAGGGCTGGGAACGGTCTGGGGCTCAGGGGCCCTCCTCTTTCAGGGGTGCTGGGGACCACCCATTGAGTGTCCCCTGCCTCAGCCAGGAGCAGAAGGACTTGCTGCTGCTGCCTCCACCAGCTTCTCCTGCTCTGCAGGGATGGGCACAGATCAGGGGCGGCTGGGACCCCCATGCAGGGTGGTCTTGGATGCAACAGCTTCCTCCTCCCCATGGGAGCCTTTGGAGCTGCTGGAGGAGGCCGGGTGTAGGGCAAGAGCCCCCCCATGGGAAGTGGTGGTTCTGGAGCTGGAGGAACTGGAGCTGGTGGATCTGGAGGAGGCTGTAGGGAACCATGGGCCAGTAACAGTCTGGAAGGAAATGATGCTCAGGATCTGAGTAAACTTTTAGAAACAGCTTGGAGGGTATTTAACAACAGGAAAGTGATAGGATAGAGAGGAAGGAATATGCCTTCACAATTAGAGATGTTTCAATATGATAAGAGTATGGTTTGTAGGATAGAGAGGAAGTAATGCATGTGCTTATAGTTAGAGGCACCTCAAAGTGATAAGGAGTTGACTTTGTAGAAAGGGCAACAGTGATCTAAAGGCTTGACAGGAAGAATCAATGAAGAGGTGAGAAGAACCAGGGAACTTATCTGAAACTGGATAGAAACAGCTACAAACCTCAAGTTTGGATAGCCTAACTTTTGAACTTTAGGAACAAGTACGCACGCTTAATAGACTTCCATGTAGTAACTTCTCCTCCCAGCGGAGGCATAAAGTGAAGTTAATGAGACATACAATGTACGAGAAGGGGGTACATGTTAAGGTGGGTATGTAGTAGGAGGATTGGGAAGTCTGTACTCTCCTAGTGCCTCCACCACTGGGGAAAGGAAAAGGGACATATGCAGCCAGGAAATTAGGATAAAAAGGGGACTGCATCCACCAGCAACTTTGAGAGACCCCACTGGGATATGCCCATGGACTCTCCCTTTATTCAAATAAGGTAAATTAATTTTACAGGACTCCTCTGCCTTCTTTGTGAACACTGACCTCTGGCAACAGGATTTTCTGCATAGAAGTGATAGAGAGAACTAGAGAACAGGAATTAGTTGCTGCCTTAGTAGGCACAGGAAGGTGGAGACTGTCAAGAGGGAATCTGCCCAGAAAGAATAATGAGGACAGCAGAAGACAAGTTGCCTGGAAAAAGATCAATGTGCTATTTGTAAGCAAAGGGGACACTGGAAAAGGGAGTGTCCTTAAAGGCAGGACTGGGGAAGGGCTGATCCCTGGCAGTCAGGGGAATGTCCAAGCAGTCAGCTGAGTTACTGGCCTTGGATGATGATTGACAGGGACCACGGGGGAACTTGAAAAATTCCCCAGCAGAACCCTTGGTCACAATAACACTGCGGAGAGAAAATATTAACTTTCTGGTAGTTGTGGGAGCTACATACTCAGTGATTAATATTTGCAAAGGAAAATTAAGCCCAGAAAATGTTGCAGTTGTTGGGGCCGAAGGGAAAAGGGAGGAAAGGCCATTTTTCTAACCATTAGATGTTAAAACTGGAAAAAGGTAGTTAACACAGCAATTTCTGTATATGCCAGAATGCCCAATGCTGTTGCCAAGTAGAGATACTCTAAGTAAATTGCCAAGTAGAGATACTCTAAGTAAATAAGAATCAAAAATTACCTTTGAAAAAGGAAAGATACAAATGCACATTCCTGAGAGTAAAGCTGTGGAGGTTCAAGCTTTTATGTTACAGCAACCAGAGGCAGAAGAGGAGGATATTCCAGAAGGAGTGGAAAATGACATCACTCCTCTAGTGTGGGCAACCAGGCTTCCTGGGAGGTCTTGAGCAGCTGAACCATTGAAGATCCAACTGAAGCCAGGCATGAGACTGGTAAGGCAAAGATAATATCCTCTGAAATTGGAAGTTCGAAAGGGGCTCGAGCCTCTGATAAATAATTTTAAGCAATGAGGACTCTGTTGATAGAATGCCAGTCCAGATTCAGTACCCCTATATCGCCTGTTAAGAAAACTCATTTGAACGATTATAGGCTATACATTATAGAAGGCACTAGAGGAGGAACCATCCAATCCAATGGAGGACAAGCCTTGCAAGAAAATGGGCAGGTGCACTGGTAACCCAAGCTGAGCTGGCTTTGGAACCCAATAATTCAACACAATATGCCGCCTCTCCTGTACTGAGTGACCACTCTAACTGACAGAGGCCAAGCCATGGACTAAATGAACTCAATGGACATTTATGGACATTTGATGAGGCTGCTCCACAAAGTGAAGGATATAGTTGTATATATATTAAAGGATGGGAAGGGGGGTGGTGGCTAATGAGGGTCTGTTGGCTAGTGTAGAATCTGAGCATGATGCAAATGATAAGGAATAGGAGGTGGAGATTGTACTAGCTCTGGCTGGGACAGAATTCATTATTTTCATAGCACTCTGCAAGGTGCTGTGTTTTGGATTTGTTACTAAAACAGCCTTCATAGCATGCTAACAGTGGGAATTAAAGAATAAATCCCTTCTTTTGCTTTCCTGGTGCATGCAGCTTTTGCTTCATCTATTAAACTGCCTTTAGCACAATGCATAAGTCTTCTTGCCTTCATTCTATTTTCTTGCCATCCTGCAGGAGAGGGCTGAGTGAACGAGCAGGTCTGCAAGTGCTTACCTGCTGGCCAGGCTCAACCTACAACACGCAGAAAATTCAGAATCCCAACTATGCATTGCCATGGCACCAGCCAGTTCCTAAGGGAACTAAATCCAGGTTAACCACCTCAGAAAGGCTCACAATTTATTCTGTGCTCTGATGACTGTTGCTGGGCTGCCCAGTAAGGCTTTCAGATGTATGGGCACCTCCAGGAGGTCAGAGGGAATTTCTGCCTCTGGATTTTTCAGGTCATGTTTTCTCTCCAACCTCTCTTCTTACAAGATATTATTCTCAGAAGGAGGTAGTGCCTGCATTTTCCACTTCTTGCATTTGAGAAGGCTACTTGACATGTGGTTTAAGTACATTTTGAAGGTTTTTAAAAATGTGTTTAGTCCTGTTCAAGAAGGGCAAGGTAATAGAAAATTTTTTTCCATAGTGTATGGATCATCTGGCTTATAGTTGGTAAAAAAATTTTGGTAATGCCTAGAGCATGCAGGCGACTCACAGTGGGTTGTAAAAGCAACACAGTCTCAGAACACCTTAAGGCCCTTCCTATGCAGAGACAACCCATGGGGAGCTATGTAGACACCTCAGTCCCAAGTTGTGCATAAGCCATAGACTGCTGCATCATTCAAAGAACTGAAACATGAGCTGAGCTTTGAAACCCCTCAAGAAGTAATATGCCCTGAGTTTCAAACTAAACCACTATGCAGTTACCTGAGAACATAAGATAAAGAGAATCTTGAGGGTTTCAGTGTCAATTTCAGCTGACAACCTTGTGTATCCTTACAGTATAAGCCACTCGGGCATAGTCTCGCCCAGAGTCACATAAATCAGGGGATAAAACCCCTACAGTTTGGGTTAGGAATTGTGAGTCACCTCTCCAACATTATATCATGCATGTATGGAGACCGTTCCTCTTGGACACTGGCCAAGGTCATTCTTCTGGAATTGACAGCCCTTACCTGGAGGGAGAAGTTAATATTTAGCATGCTGCAAATTTGCAACCACAGGCAACACATGTATAATACTTAGCACATTTTTTTAGATTGTTGTAGTGTATTCTTGCTTTTAAATTGTAATAGTGTATTCTTCCATTCTATCTGTGAAAACCTGCAATAGTGGTATATTAAACCTGTAAGAGAAGCTCAAATAAAGTGTCTGCTTGAGCCTTGAAATTAAATTGATGAGGGAAGCTCAAACAGATCATTTGCTTGAGTCTGCAGTCTAGTCTCCTTTTGTCACACACAGAATGCAGCGTTCTCTGATGAAGTCTGTCAGCCAAAGGCAAGAGACTTGAACCATCACAGAAAGGGTTGCCAAGCACTGGAACAAGCTGCCCAGGGAAGCGATTGAATCACCATCCCTGGACATGTTTAAAAGTCATGTAGGTATGATGCTAAGGGACATGGTTTTGCAGTGGACTTGGTAGAGTTAGGTTAATGGTTGGATTCTATCATCTTAAAGGTTTTTTCCAGCCTAAGTAATTCTATGATTCTATGATTCATATCCTGTGCTTTGCCCAAAAGACACATCTAATCGAAGCAGGTTTTGCACAGGTACACACTTAAGTGGCAGATGTAGTCTGAAACATGTCTCATGATAGCAGGATGCATACCTAACTCGTAAGAGAATGCACAGATTCCTGTAATATGCAAGTTACAGAGGCTGAGAATTTGTTATGTCTTTCAGTTGAAGGCCAGCATATGATTGACTAGTGATTTTCCTTTATGATTAAGTGTTCCGTTTGTCTGTATAGTTCTGAGAGATTTTGCAAGGAGAAGACTACTCTTCCTAGTACAGCATTACTGCCTATGGGCCCAAAGCCATCCAGAGCACCTCTCATTTATTCTGAGATCAGCAGAGGGCAAGAAGTGTAACTTAATAGCTAATTGACTGTGGAAATCTTAGATAAAAACCACCTCATTGCCAAGTTGTTAAATTGGCAGTTTGAGAAGCTGTCTGTGCCTCCTCCTCGTAAGCTGAAAACTACCAATACACTCTCCACATCTTTTGTGGTTGCAAATGAATACTTGTATTCACATGGTACACTTCTCTGACTGAAAACTGCCAGGTTCTGCTTACAGCTTGCCACACTTTTTTTTCTTGTCTCTGTTCAGTGACTGCACTTCACTCACAAATTAACTCTCACACTATTCATTTAAATACGATTCAGTGTAGATTCCTAATGGAGTTTAAAGCAGGACAGAAAAAAAATGAGGTTGATGTGCAAAGAAACTAAAGGCTTCCTAGGAAAACTTCCCCAGCATGCTACCCACCAGGATACACTGCATGTTTTGGCTAAGGCTTGGCAGTAGCAGGGACATATCCTGCACATACTGACAACTGGCAAACTCTGAAGAATGCAACTTGGACAGCAACTCATGCTGCTGCCAGATTTAAGCCAGGGCGAGTAACTGATGTCATTGCATCATTAGCTATAATGAAGCAAGGTTCCCTCTTTCTTCTACTTCCAAGTGGGAGCAGGTGCCTCTAACAACTAGCAAGAGCATGTGTGACTCGCCAATTCCAGATTACACACCAGTGTTGACCTCAGGTCAGCAACAGCCAAGCACTGGCCTGCAAGGGATCACCTGCTATAGCTGGTGAAAGGATGATTGTTCCTCATGTGTAAATCTCTGTCCCAGATGCTAGCAGTTGAGTAGACAGCAGTGGGATAAAACATGGTAATGTATCTGCACTACACTGGACATCCACCAATTCTTCATTCTGTTCACTGCTGTACGCTGCTAGGATATCTGCTGGTCGTGGGTCATGTCAGCAATGTTGGGCTACAGCCATTTCAAATTACAACACACCAGCCATCTCCTTTCCTCCCTAGCAGCCTGTGTGCCTGCAAAAACTGTCCTGGTAAAGCGGCATTCTGCTGGTAATCTGTTTTCCCTGGCAGGCACTCCTGACATAACAAAATACCTGTCCTGAGGCATTCAGGGGAGCTGTAAATCCCTGCAAACTGCAGGGATGTGAGGAAGACACCAGGAGATACTTTGCATCCAATCACAAAAGAAAAGTTTTGCAAACCTGCTGTTTTCAAGCTGTCTGTTAAAACTGGCAAGGAACACCCAGACAAAGCCATTTCAGAGATGTGCACTGAAGCCCAGGAAACAACACTAGTATTCTGAAATGCCAGAACTGTACATGAATACTTTGTCCTCTAAGAGAACTACTTATTCTGGGAACCACATGGTAAGGCACAAAAGAGTTTTGACAGTTAATTCATCAGTTCTAACAAAACCCAAGCAATGTTTCACAAAAAGATAACAGAATTTCTGTTAGAATCTGCTTTTCTTCACCAAATGCTCCTTTTTTGTCCTCCCAGAGAGCTGATATTCCATTTTTTCTCCGAGCTGTACAAAAGTCAGCATCCTACACAGTAGCTAGGAAAGGTTACTCCATTGCCTTTTCTCACATGTAGCGTAACATTTTGGCCATGCTTTAGCTAAGAGACTTTGGCAGATAGCATAAAAATGCACCTAAAGATTAAGACTTTGCCTATTTTACCATTAGTTTCACAACACCAGAATCTTCAGACAAAATTATCAGAAAATTGTTATTTTTATCTCTTTAGATATGAACAAAGATACAAATCCACTGTCAGTGAAGCAAAGGTATTCCATGCAAACCTAGATTAATCACAAATGCAGAAGACCTATTATTTGGGAGATTAATCTGGGTGACTTTGAACTTTCCCCTGCTGCCAGGGAAGGCACAGAGAAGGCAGAGCCAGACTCATCCCAGGTGGAGAACAATTCTCTGGTCACCACAAAGGTTGTCAAACACCAAAACAAAGGCCCAGAGATGCTGTGGAATTTTCAGCCTTGCAGATATTTGAACTCAGCTGCCCAAAGCCCCAAGCAACCTGAATCAGATGGCCTTGCTCTGAGAGAGGGATTAGACCAGAGAACTCCAGAGGTCCTCTCCAACCTGAATCGCTCGATCAATTCTACCTCTTACAGTCACTGAATTCATGCACCCATCAAGCTGCAATGGAGTATAATTCTATCATTGTTTTTTTAACATAATATTCATCTTAACACACAGGAATTTGGACTTGGCAACATTCACAGGAACATCAAGATCCTTCAAAAAGGATATAAATAAATAGCTCCCATAGGAAGAGTCTGTTCCTCCTCCCCTGCTGTCTTATTGCACAGAAAGAATCAGTTCACCAGGAACCACCCTAAAGGGGGCCATAAAATAACAATATTCTTTTCAAATATCTCTGCTCAGGTAAGTGCTATGCTAGCAGATCTTGAGAGGTAATGGTAATTTTCCCCAACCCCTTGAGTAACAAGCTGCTAGAACAGAAGCACCACTGCTGAATGATTTAGTGCTGCTAAACTATTCTACCACCCAGATCTATTGTTCTCCCACTTCAATAACACTGATTTTCCACCCGAGTAAGCCCAAACCAAATTCCCTACTTATTCTTTGCAAACAACAGGAGCTTCAGGCTACTCAGTTTCACATAGGCTATCAAAAATCATTAATGCATTTCTTTTCCTGGACTATGACGCTAGTATCACTAAGCAAACATTTCTGCAAATAAAATCCTAGGACTATACAACAAAAGACAAAATTCTGTGCTCAATTATTGAGAATACATTGTCTGCTGTTGTGGTATTCTGACTCAGCAAAACAGTCCAAAGTAGACCAGGCCACCCATTTGTCCTAAAAATCCATCTCAGTGAGCACATTTTTGGACTGATAGCTAGAACCAGTATAAATCCCGAATCACCAGAACTTGCTGCACACAGCCTCTGATGGTGTTTGTACACCAACTCTCCTTTCTCAGAAGCACACTGCTTCCTTAGCCTGCCCTTCAGGTCACAGCCCTGTCACCCATTTGCTATGTGACCTAGAAGAATTTGCTCTTATTGCTCTCTCCATCCTCCCTCTCCCAAGACTGAGAGACATGTTCCCAGACCTGACGGTTTGGGGCAGGCTGCTACCAGGCCAATACCAACAGATGCTGCAGTATCCATTACGTTCTCCAGGTTGTCCTGACAACACGAGACGGACAGCCAAACAAAACACCAGGAGAGGAACCTCCACCTACCTACTGCCTCCTTTCCTGTTGAAAATGGGATAGGCGGCCCACAAAAGAAAAGCTGCTGTCAAACAGGGTTTCCAGTGACACTACTGTTGCTTTAGATTATGCAACTAAAGGTCAAGAACACTCATGCCCTTTGCCAAATTACTTTTTGGATGCTACAAACCAACCATTAGTACTTCCACAAACCTCTGGGTGGAGAAAAGAGCATTCAGTAGATATTTAGGAGCATCTGTGGACAACAAGGTTACTATACAGCATGAGGATCTACTGTAGGCACAGCAAAGTATTGAATGACTGCATAAGATCCTACAGGTGCCAAACTTCTGCTCAGTCCCATAGTTTCAAATCTTCAGACTCTGACTCAGTCTTTGCTGATATCCTGAGGAAAATCATCTGAGGCAGTCCCTAGATATCTTGCATTTCACCTAGTGCATCCCTGCGCTGATGGAAGAGCTGAGATGGAGAGAACCCAATCTCCATGCAGTAAATGAAACACCTTGAGACCTGCAGATCGTTTCAAGAGGCAAGGCAGGAAACATATACCTGTTCTTGGTGTTCTTACAGCTTCTTCATCCATCCACAATGGGTCCAAAGAGGAGTTATGTGTTCTGGGCCTGTCAGTTCCAAAAGCATCTGATAGATCACCGTGGTTTACTGTTTCATTTCCACCATTAGCAGAAGCCTGGCATTTTGCTAAGATCAGCCAAAGGATTTTAAGGAAAAGTTTTCTCTCATGCTTCCCAGGTGGGAGGACAGTGGTCATGCCCTACAGCTGAAGTGCAGCATAAATGAAACTTGTATAGCTGCAAGTTTCTGACAAAGACCAAGCATGTTGTCTGCAAGATATGCCTGTGCTACCTCAAAATCTGCTAATGGAGACACCCATGGCAACAGAAGCAACAGGAAGACATCAGCAGAGGTGAATACTCCATATATAAACCAAGCTGCTTGCCTGGATTTGAGATTTCACCATCACGCTGTTACAAGAAGATGGCTTAGCCAGCTTTGTACCATTCTGGCCATGCATGCATGAACTGTGCTCACGTGCTGGCTGTAACATAATCCTGTGCTGTTTCCATGTATTTTCTGTATTTTGGTGTACTGACGTTCACATAGCTGACTGTAAAGGGCACCAACTAAAAATTCTTGAAGCTGCAAACATTACTCAGAGGACAACTGCTCACTGGGAAGTCTCACACACGGTGGATCTTTGGCTGGACACAGTTCAATACTGTGTGAAGGGCACAAAGCAGCTTGTGAAAGAGAAGTATTTTCTCATAACACCAGAGGTGCCTCACAAGCATGAGAAATGGAAGAGAGATAAATATGAAAAGTCAAGAAAAAAATCCCACACTCTTCACTTTCCAAGCAAAAACCAGACAGGTTCTGAAAATATAAAAGCTATCTGCCCAGGTCCTGGAACTTGCATTTCACTCACAGACAAGGAAATTAATAATTTCTTTTAAAATCTGTAGTTTTTCTGTATTTAGGCTTCTCCTGGAACCTCACACAGTGGTAAGGAAATCTTCTGCTATTCTGAAGATAACGTCAGAAATGCACATATGCTCCAAAAAGCAACAAGTTTATATTCACTGAACCAAGAGTCACCATCTTTGACAAAACCTGCGTGCATGAAGGAAAAAAGGTTTCTCATTTGCATTAAATT
>VYZX01029352.1:22177-42926 GCA_013401335.1 Brachypteracias leptosomus | reverse complement strand
GGCCGCCAGATATGCAGCCTTGTCCGCTTCCAGCATACTTTCAGCAGCCTCTAGCAGCTGAGCTGCTGTAGCACCTTTGGAAAGCACTCCCAATGCACGTTTAGTTTTGTCACTTGCATTGTCATCTGGAAATTTTGTCATCTTTTACTTGTATTTTTGCTATCATAGTCTAAAATTTAAATCTAAGACGCTATACATTTAGAAGAATCTCCTTTAAAAGTTACCTTCCTTATGAANTTTTTCCTTTCGTTCTCTTCCCAGTGCTTTTGCCGCACCTCCAGTTTTAGGTCGAACCGCCGCGTCTGCTTCTATTGCCACTGGTGCGGGCGCCGCCGCCACTCCAACGGGTGCGGGCAGAGGAATCCTCGGCGCCAGAATCCTCAGCACCTCAAAAAGCTGCGTTGAGGTAGACTTCGAGCCCCCAGGCTCAGAGGTAAAGGCTGCAAATGCAGCAGCAGCTGCCACTCATTCGCGCTTCATTTCTCATGCCCATTCTTATGGNTTTTTTTTTTTTTTATTCGCAGCAAAATGGCGGCCACAGACCTCACAACAGGCCCGGCGTGGCAGGTCCCCCAAGCAGCACCGTGATCCCTCTATAATAGCATTTCGAATGATCCCCTTCCACTGACCCACCGGATCATTTGATTCATTGCCCTCCTCCACCGCCCCAAAAACCACAGGCCACACGATGCGGGCAGGGGGCACAGCAGGCATAATTTGGGTCGGAAATGGTGGGGCAGGTAGGAAGAAAGAATTACTACTACCCCCGGGTGGCTGGGGCTGTTCGTTGGGGGAATAATTAGGGAGTTTAGAAGTATACTCATCCTTCACCAAGTCCTTCAATTTCCGGATCAATTCCTTCAGCTGTCTATCGCTGAAATGCAAGTCCTCGTCTTCCTGCATTTCAGCAGGCGACTCTGGTGTCGAAGGAGGAAGCGGAGGATAGGAGGCTGGAACCGGTGGTGGATTAATGGATGGTGGAGGAAAATTTTCAGTTGACACATCCTTCTCGTCGTAATCGGACTCGTCCTCGGATACCGAGCTTGATATCTACGGTTTTTCCTTTCGTTCTCTTCCCAGTGCTTTTGCCGCACCTCCAGTTTTAGGTCGAACCGCCGCGTCTGCTTCTATTGCCACTGGTGCGGGCGCCGCCGCCACTCCAACGGGTGCGGGCAGAGGAATCCTCGGCGCCAGAATCCTCAGCACCTCAAAAAGCTGCGTTGAGGTAGACTTCGAGCCCCCAGGCTCAGAGGTAAAGGCTGCAAATGCAGCAGCAGCTGCCACTCATTCGCGCTTCATTTCTCATGCCCATTCTTATGGGGATACCTCTCCACAACTGAGTGCAGAAATGTATTGCTTTCCAGCTATTTATATTATGTTAAAACAAGCTAATATGGATTAAATCCTGCTTAGTGGGTTTCCATTTTTAAAAGAGCCATTGGCTCCACAGTTATATCCACTCTCACAAGCTTTTTCCCTCTTTCCTATGGCAAATGACCAGCTTGTTCCTTGAATCTACACTTCACAGAGGATGTGCCAAGGAAAGGAGATTAAATTAAGTAACTTTCCTGAAACAGAAAAGTTGTGACCAGCAGGAGTAGGGAGGTGATTATGCCCCTCTATTTGGCACTTGTGGGACTACACCTTGAGTACTGTGTCCAGTTTTGGGCACCACAGTATAAGGAGGACATTGAGGTGCTCAAGCAGGTCCAGAGAAGGGCAACAAAGCTGGTGAGAGGTCTGGAGAATGTCTTATGAGGAGCACCTGAGAGAACTGGGACTGTTTATCTTGGAGAAGAGGAGGCTTAGAGAAGACCTCTTTGCTCCCTACAACTACCTAAAAGGAGGTTGTCATGAGGCTGGTGTTGGCCTCTTCTCCCAAATTACTAATGATAGGATGAGAGGAAATGGCCTCTAGTTGCACCAGGGGTGGTTTAGATTAGACATTAGGAGAAGTTCTTTACTGAAAGAGTGGTTAGGCAATGGAACAGGCTGCTCAGAGAAGTGATGGAGTCATCATCACTGGAGATGTTCAAAAAATGAGTAGATGTGGCGCTTTGAGATATGGTCTAGGGATCAGGGAGATGTTTGACAAAGGTTGGACTTGATGATCCTAGAGGTCCTTTCCAATCTAAATAATTCTATGATTCCAATTTTTTGGCCTGAATGTAGATTCAAACTAACCAAGTCATTTAGTGTGGTAGTTAAGATATATTTATATCAAATTGATATAATCAATTAAAATATATTTAGTCTCCTATAGTAGGTCTATAAAACATGGACATTCTATTTGCCTACATATCTCATTCTTGATGTAAGCAATACTGGGCTCCCTCAAGATAAAATCCTGTGGCCTACATACTCATCTAATGAGTAGATAGAATTTGGACTACCAGTTTAACTAAGTGCAAATCAGGGTCCATACCATTAGTTTACATAGATCATATGTTTATCCACCAGCAATTCCTAAGGCAACCTATTACACTGAGAATATGCAAAAAAAAATATTTTTACAAAACTAAAAATGGAACACCCTTGCTAAATGCATCTAAGGCACTAAGCAACAAGAGACCTTCCTCATAAGATGAACATGAATCAAGTTTATACTGGATGTCAAGCTTGAACCTTTGTTCAAACTGTAAAATGGATGCAGGCTTTGGGTTACATGTCCTAAAAGATGGACATTTGTGGAACAGGCTTGATATCTAGAAACTTAGCTACCAGAATAGAAATCAAAATGCATTAGGATGTAGTTAGATATCCGAAAACCGACAGCCTGTAAAGAGTTAGATGTCTGAGAAAACTATTACTAAAGGAGATCATAAGCAGCACAAGTTTTCTGGAAGTAGTAAGAATGACTTTGAACTTGCTTTTAAGAAAGAGAGATTTGGACCTGTGTGTGATGTTTTTTTAATAAATTCGTTAAATATACTGATATTTAAATATTTCAGAACTGCCTTCTCATATACCTATATATTAATTAAATGAACTGTAAGATTATTTTCTAAGCTTTACAGTTTGTGTTACCTAAGGCCTGGGAATGTCTCTCTCCCTGCCACCCACCACTCCGTTCTCTATTTCTCACTCAGTCTTTCATGGGACATATATGCTAGGAACCCTTTGTTCCTAGGGCTGATAGATTTTTATATTCACAACATGTAAGAAATTGAGCTGCAAACATTTTGTAAACTTTCATGATGTAGAGAAAGATATCCAGGGATTTCTATAAGTTCTAAAGTTTAAACGTCAATGATTTTTTTGTCCGTCTGTTTGGTGGGTTGGTCACGGTTGGCAGCCATGCACCTACACTGCCACTCGCTCACTGCTGCCCTGTCAGTGGGACAATGGAGAAAATAAGAACAAGTGCATAAAAATTTGTCAGGGAAATCAGTCATCAGTTAATGACTCAACTTGGAAAATTTAACTTAGTTCATTGCCAGTTAGCCTAAATATGTCAGTACTGATTTGGAGATTGAGAAACAAAGAAGAAAATTGTTTAAACATTTAGTAAAAATATCTTTTCTGACCCTTTTCTACATTCAGCTTCACTTCTGATGCCTCTCTTTTCCAAATTTCAAATCCCTTGTTAATGCAGGGTATACTCAATTCCTTCTGTGAGACAATGGTCTGAGCAGGAGGTTGGGGTCAGGCTGCAGTGGTTTCTTTCTATTGCTCCTTAGTCCTTACTTTTTTCTCTCTCTACTCATCCCTTAGTACCTGTTTGCTCTGATGTGGACTTATCCATGGGCTACAGCCAATTCAGGAGGTACATGGTCCAGCATGTACAGGTCACAGCCTATTCAAGGGTTTTTCTCTGGCAGTATGCGTTATCCACTAGCTACAGTCTCTTCAGAGGTGTTACCAGCTCCACCCTGAAGCACCTCCTACTTTATGACCTTGTTTTTCTTTTTTTATTTTGGTGTTTAACTTCCTTAAATACGTTTGTACAGAGGCACCACCAACTCCATTGGCAGGCTCAGGTCTGCTTGGAAGGGATATATAGTCAGTGCCAGAGTATGCAAGGCTGGAGTTAAGGAAATGAAACAGCTGGAACTGAAAGCAGGAAGGATTGTGAAGTGCAACAAGAAGAGCTCCTGGAAATATATTGTCAACCAAGGAAGAAAAAGGAGAATGTGGGCTATTGCTCAATGGGGTAGAGTATCTATTTAACAAAAGGCTTGAGAAAAGTTGAGATATTCCAATGTCTTTCTTGTCTCACTTTTCATTGACATCTGTCTTTGGGTATCTCAGACCATCAAGCCTTTAAGCAGAGTCTGTAGGAACAAGTCATTGCCCATAGCATAAGAAGATTAAATTTGGGAACCTCTTAAGCTAATTGGACATATAGGAATCCATGACACAAATGAGTGCATCCAAAGCTGCTGAGGGAGATGGCTAATGACAGTGTAAGGCCAACTTCTATCATGTTTGACAAGTCATAGTGAACAGAGGAATTCCTGGAGATAAAAATGCAATGCTCATCTTTGAAGAAAGGCAAGAAGGAGGGTCTTGGGAACTGCAGATCAGTCAGCTTAACATCAGTTCTTGGGAAGGTCATGAAGCAATTTCCAAATATGTGAAAGACCAGAAGGTGATTTAGAACAGTCAGCATGAGTTTACAAATGGCAAATCATATACTGTTAAGCTGATCATCTTCTTCAATGATATGACTATCTATGTGAATAAGGCAAGAGTAGTAGCTCCTGTATACCTTAACTTTAGAGTCAAAGGTTTTTAACACAGTGTAGCAAAATTGAGAGGTATGGACCTGAGTAGCCAATGATGTGGATGAAAAATTGGCTGGACTGTTGGGTTCAAAAGGAAGTGATCAGTGGTTAAAAAAGTCCAACTACTAGCCCGTTACTAGTGGCATCCTTCAGAGATCAATACTGAGGGCTGGTTTATGTCTTTATTAATAATCTGTATGTGTGGATAGACTACACTTTCAGCAAGTTTGCAACCATCAGAGGAAGCATTTATACACTTGATAGGCCTGCTATTCAGAAGAAGCTCTATACACTGCAGAAATGGGCCACCAGGGATCTCAAGAAGTTCAGTAAAGGAAAATACAAAGTTCAACTACTAGGACACAATAACCCCATGGAACTCTAGAAGCTGGAGGACAATTAGATAGGGAGCAACTTTACAGGAAAGGATCTGGGTCTTTGATAGACAACATGTTGAACTTCAGTCAGCAGGATGACCTTGAAGCAAAAAATGCCCAACTGCCTATTGGACTGTATTACTGAGAGTACAGCTAGCAGCTAAAGGGAAAAGATTCTTCCCTTCTATTAGGCACTTGTACATTTAGAGTATCATACCTAGTGTAGAGATCCTCAGTACAATGCAGACATTAATAAACTCAAGCAAGTTTAGCCAAGGTTGACCAAGATGACTAAGGGGTTGGAGAGGAGAGATTGAGAGAACCATGTTTGTTTATCCTTAAAAGGAAAAGGCTAGGGAGAAGATCTTATTGCTTTCTTCAGAAATCTATTGGGCAGTTGTAAAGAAGATGGAGCCAAACTGTTTACAGAGGTTCACATTGGAAAGACAAGAGACAATGGACAAAAGCTAAATCATAAGAAATTCCAAACATATATTAAAAAAAAAAAAAAAAAGTGGGATGAAATAAACGGTGAAACTCTGGAATAGTTTTCTCAGGAAGGTATGGGATCTCTATCTTAGAAAATATTAAAAACTTGAGCAGAGAAAGTCCTAAGTAATTTGATGTAACTCTCCAACTGCAAGAAGGAATATTAACAAAATGACCTCTAGAGGTCTTTTCCAACTACATGATCCTATGATTGTCTTTCACAGCATTTTGTCCCAAATCTTCAGAACAGTGCAAGAGTTTGAGATTCTGCTATCTCATATGCAGACATCACCACTGTAATACTTTATGAATTTCTTTAAGCATGTTTTCTGGGGGAATCAATTAAAATCTTTGAGACCCATGTATTTAGAGACAGTAAAATGTCAGTTATTTAAAATTCTGCAGGTGGAAGGAAATATTTTAATCTCATGAAAAGCCCTTATAAACTCTGTTTCATGCAGTATTTATGTTTTAACTTTCTATCACAAAATTTGATAATGGGGAAAATATGTCAGTGATATAGATAATTCTAAATTTATTGAAAAAATTCCAGTATTTATTTTCACTTTGTAACTATAGATAATGTAAATCCATATAAACAACTACACTGGTTGCTCAGCTCTACTGATTAGACTTCATAAGCCTCTCACTCCAATCTCATTGATTTTCCTCCATGGATCACATTGGCAAGTAAGCCAATGGGGTCCTAGTCCACAGGTTGTCAAGGGTCAATAGTAAGGCTTTGTACAGCAAAAGGTAGAAAGATCATTGTAGTCTTTTTCTTTTATCAGTTTATTTTCTTGTAGAAACTAAACAGCTATTTAGATTTATTTTTTTTTCCAATTTTTATTTAGGTTTATTTTGTCTTCATCCATTGGTGGAGGTTCAAGCTAAAAGGTGATGAGAATTTAGTGATTATTTTGCCATCTGCTTGTAACTGTCAAGTTTTCTGCTAAAACAGAAATGAAAGGCAGCATTATTTGTTTTTGTTTTGTTAGAAAACTTAGTCAAAGAGCAACAATAGCTGTAATAAACACCATGTTGAGGATTTTAAGATACATACTGTCAACAGAATAATTTAATGCTCCCACCATATTATCAGTGTATTTTTCAAATCCTACTGGTGCCATTTCATTTGTGTCTCAGTTAAATATCAGCCAAATGCATTTCATCTATATGCTTATCACTTTTGTGCAAAGTGACATCTGAGTAAAAGTACTGTATATATCCCTTGAGAAGAAAACAGAGCAGGATGTCTTCAGTATGCAGTACAGCCATCCTGTTTCATTACTTCTCCCAATATTTTGGAAGGAAGACACAGAATTGTGATGTCTGCAGTGTTGTTTGAATAATAATGCATTAGTTTCTATCCCTTCCAAAATATCTGAAGGAAGGTTATAAACAAACAAATGTGTATATACCTTTTTAAGTTCACATGATGGTGGCAGAGAACACCAAAACTCAAAAGTGCTGCTATGGAAGTTTACTATTAATGTTGTATTGTTATAATAATATAATTAAAATAATAATAGGTAATACATGTATTATTTTGTGACTTTTATAGCTTCTGGCATGAATATGGATATTTTACATGGCCCACAGTCATTCCAATTAAGTTTTAACAATTATTATAGTAAAAATAACTAAAAGGTCCATAATAATATGTAATATTTTTATAAGAGTGATAAATATAAGCTGATTCCTGGATACTTTTGTACAGATATTAGTCCAGATCCTCTGCAGCTTAAATCAACAGAATTTTGCAAAATTGTATAAATTTTTAAAATGGTAAAGATCTGAACTATCTTCTTCCTTGATAGTAAACTTTCCTGTCTTGCTCAACACTAAACCACTAATGTATCTTTGGGTATAAATTTAGGGTGAAAAACTGGGTCTTTTGAATTTACCACAAAGTTCCCACAAATAACTATGGAGTCAAGATATCACTCACAGTCTTTTTTTATCTTTTAAGTTAGGATATTTTGGAATCCTTTGGAATATTTGGAATCATTTGGAATTTTGAATTCTTTAAGTTAGAAGAAAGATCTAAATCTTCTGTAACATGCAAACCCTTTTATCCCTTGTGAGGCTCAACATTACTATCAGAAAAATGATGCAATTCCACACGCATCATTATCAACCATTATCTTAGAGAATTAAAATAAATTGAAATACAAAAATCTGATATTCAAAACAGATTGTTAGTTCAATTAGATAAGTAGGTCTGTAACTTAGCCAAAGATATAAGGGTTTGTAACTCTATATATCTCTATACTGGGAAGAGTTAAGCAAACATTGATATTTTCTAAAGAAGCAAAGTTTCCTGCAAAGGCAAGTTTCTGAATTTTCTCTGTGAATTTATAAGTTGTTTCTGAAGAATCATACTGAGATTCACAGAAGTTTTAACAGTCAGATGTGAAGAAATGAACAACTGTTTAAGCTTAAAGGTAGGTAATTGATCAAATGCTCTTCATTCTTCATCTTCTCCTGAAGGGGACATTTTATCATCTATTCCAACTTCAAACATCATATTCATGAAAAAGAAGAACCTGTATTGTAGGATAACTTTGAGACAAAATCCTCAAAGTAAATTATATATGTATTGAGATCCATTTTTCCTTCTCTGAAAGTTATATTCCGCTTGTTTTGACTGTGGTAAGTCAATTTTCACATGTCTCTCAGGAAGTCATTTTTATAATATCAACATCACAAATCTAACTACATTTTTAGGAGAGGGAGTAGAGAGAGGGAAGATGCTTGTGTGTTTATGCCTTGTCCCTCTAATGTCTTCATACTTCTGTGAGGAAAAAAAAAGATCTGATGCTCTCTGATTTTTACCAACTGTATATGTTTTGTCCCAATAGTAAGTACACAGTAGTTGAGCCAATCCAAGAAAAATAGTGTTATGCCAGAGCTGCATTTAACAGTTCTTAAGATGTACTTAATCTCATCTGTCAAGTTCAGATTTCTCTTTTTCTTGGTTGATTTTATATCATCAGGTTCCTGGTTGAGATTATATCATATTATGTTAAGAGTTTTCTTAAAAGTGGGAGTTAATAGTTTATGAAAAGGCAGTAAGGATTTGTATTACCTTTGGTACCCATGCAGAATTAAAATATTTGTGTACTGAATGTGTTTCTTTGATTATTTCATGTAGCAGTGCATACATTTTAAAATAAAAACTCCAGTTTATGTACAGTCATTAAACTTTTGAGATGGTGTCTGAATATCTTGGGAAAGATTAATCTTGCCTAAATTCAGATGTCTAAAGTATAAGTACTCCTATCTAAACAAAGGGGTAACTTTGGTTAGTGAAGATGTAAGACTTAATTCAGTTACCCAACCTAGATTAAATTGTCTAGTGGTATTTGAGATGTCCTGGGATCTCCTACTTGAGTTCCAGCAGCCACAGATTCTCTATAGGTCCTGTGGTTTATCTGCCAACCCTGTTTGGGTCATTTGATATGCTAAGATATCTCAAATGACACTTGTGTGGGTAACTGAATTGAACAATAAAACTGAACTGCAAATATAGTCAGTAATGCTCATTTTATGATTCATTTACCTAAATGTAATGGTCCCCTTCAGAAGGAAATTAATAGCTCTTAGGTCTCTACCTATTGTATTGACTGGATTTGATTCAGATGCCCACAGATTGTTATCTTCTAGTGACACATCTGTGCACATAAATTTTGCAAATATGATGCACAACTACAAACATGATCTACAGAATATCTATATGTTTTTACTATACTTGAGAGGCTAGACAAAGAACTTAGAGCAGATCAGAGCAACATGTGCCATTTGATAAATCTGCAAAGGTTTGTGGCAGGATTTATAAGAGAACCTACTGCGTCAGCAGCTGGAGACAAGGAGTAAAAAAGTAAGTGACTCAAATGGCAATGGAAGCCTATGTGCAGGCATTTGAACCAAAATCTGTGTACTTATTAACTATGATGACAGACTGGACAATAACTCAGAGGTGAATATTTATTCTGAGGACACTTAAAGTGAAATGAGTTCTAAAGTCAGTGCCATATTTGAAAGACTGCAACTAAGGAAAAGTGATTCATTGTTTGACAAGACAGACTTCCAAACTTCTTTTGAAGAGTCTTCCTTAACTTGTAAGTTAAGGAAGTAATGTTCTTCCACTTAAATCTTTCCTTGATACCATCTTTTTCCATGTAACTTTTTGTCCTAATCAATGTTGATTGATGTTCTGTTCCAACAGAAATTAATTTTCTGATTTTATGTGGCTTATAGTATCCTCAAGTAAAATTTTGCATGATCAAAGGATGCTTGTATGTTTCAAACAGCTTCAAGAAAGAAATGAAGAAATTAAATATACTTTTCAATCTCCTTTTCTCACAATAACTTTAATGTGGTCAATGCTTTTCTGATAAGAGGAAATATAAAAACAAAAGAAAAATCGGAGATTAATATATTCATTTCACATGACTCTGTGGGAAAAAAAAAAAGTTTTAAGATAAAAAGTAATGAATGACATTTTAGCTGAAATGGCATTACCACGTAGTAGCCTGGTAGCCAGGACCTGTTTGACACCCACAGCCAAAAGCAGGGCAGCTGATGGGAAGTGGGGCAGCCCCAACCTTGGGCATTAGGCATCTCCATGGAGATAGGCTGGGGCCAGTTTAGAATGGGACATGGGACCAGATTTTTTTTTTGGTAGGGTGTATATAATTTTTTTGGAATCTTAGCTTTCTGGCAGGTATTCTAAGTTTTTACTTTGTGCTTTGAAGGAGAAAGGGAGAAAGAGGTTTGTGTTCCAAATATCCTACAAAGTTCATTAAAATTATGCCTAAAATATATCTCAAATATTTCTTCCTTCCTTATTCTGAAAATAAACCCAAACAAACCAAAACCCAAAGACAAACAAGCAACCCACTCAAACTATAAAATTGTACCTTGTACCTGATTGATCACTCACTTATGTTCATTGTACTGCAGAACTGCAGGAAATATAACCTTCTTATTAATAGTTTATACTTTTGCAATTTAATTATCAAAGGATAGTTCTTTGCTGTTCAGAAACATCTTAGACATTGATTGATTGAAAATAAGTTTTAATATAGATCTCATCAGTGGCAAAGCACTAACATACATTATTTTATTCCTTTTATACTTTTAGGTTTGCATGTATTTTAGTAACAAACTGTATCTTTGGAAAACAACAATTTTTCCAGGTGTGTTCATGTTCTTTACAGAAAAGGAGCCCATTTTTAGCTGTAATAGTAGTATCAGTCATGATATGTTATTTGTTATTTCATTAATTTACCCACTGCAATGCAAGTGATCTGCTCTTGTCTTAGAGCTGTGCTTTAAGTACAAGGCCTTTTTTTCTTTCTTTTTAATTATAATTAAATATTCTGGTATTGTCATAGTCTTCACTGTCTATCAACTTAGATCACCCTCACTGATGACTAAGGGTCAAACATTTTAATGGGCTTTCTAGGCAATATTGCACTTTCAATATTGCTATTTACGTTTAAGTTATCAGAGTTGTCATTAAAAACTTCTAGAACAAGGTTTAAAATATTTTCTTAACACCTTCCTCTATTGCTGCTCACAAAAACTGCTCATAAAAAGCGCTCACAAGAAGTTTGGTTTGTCCTATATATGAAAGATTCATGTCAACTCCACTCATGACACAGTACTTAAAAAGCAGGAGATGACACTGTTGCAACTCATTCTTCTATTAAACTAAATTAGGAATTCAGCTTTTATGACAGATGTCAGCCAATCCTTCTGTAACTGACAAATCTGGAACCGAAATGTTACAGAGTGCTGGAGGCTTCACAGCTTTCCCAATTAGAAATAGGGTTTCATTTTCACCATTTATTTTACGATTGAGCAGCATATTTCTGTACTCTTTTGCCAATTTTCTGTCATTGTTTTTGTCTGCTTCTGCCCTCTGTGTGTGTGCACATAAACCATTTCTAAAACCAGTCTTTCTATTTTCTCTCTGATTTTACTCTGTAGTACAACCTCTAATATATAAGACAACATTCTGTCAAAGATTTGTCAATATTTTTCTTCGTAACATTTTTTTTATCCTATGTTTCTAATCATCCAACGTATGTGAAAGGCAAATTTTTGAAGTGCTCTAAAGATACTGAGGCAGCTACCAAAAGCTGAAAATCTTATTTCTTCTTTTTTTTTGGGGGGGGTATTAAACCAAACTTTCATTCAGAATCAACTAGTTTTCATCCAGTATTTAAGATCCTTATTTTTAATATTGTTTATTTTATGCATACTACATAATATTTTATTGAGATCCCAATGTAGATGCTCAATCTTCAGATTTATTATGCTTTTTTTTCACCATCGTTGTATAACAGTGTTCTTGTTCTCATGTTTTTTCCCTTTTTCTTCCATTAATCTCTTACCTTTCTTGTCATTCAGTTTTCCAACTTCTTTCTGATGAATGCTCTGAATGTTATTTTGGGCCGCAGTTATCAATCAGCATTGCGTACTGTAGCATTCCCACTCTTTTTCTGAAGCTGAGCAGGTCTTTCTCCTGTATGATCTTTGTTGTTTTTCTTGTTATGTTGCGATTTGCAGCCTTTTTTCATTTTATTCTAGTCTATGACATATACATAAAATCTATTCCTTCTTTGCCTGTCTCAGTGGGATATTATGAGATGCATCTGGTTAGAATGAAACAGCTTTAGGGCTTTTAGAAAATCATGCTGTATAAAAGTATTAAAGTGGATATAATGTTTCTTTTCCCAAAGACATCTGTAGACAATATATCTGCTGTTAAACTACCAAGTGATTCTATTTGTTCTTCAGCTGCCAACAATAGCCCAAAGCATTTCATTTACACAGTTATCTTTAACATCCTATTGCTCAATTATGAGATTACTTCTGCTTATTTTCTGTGGTCAGGTTCTAAACTGAAATGAACTTTCCTTTGCGCTTAACTAAGAATTAAGTACTCTATAAATTAAATAATTCTTTTAAATGTGTTTCCAAGAAAATACGTACTTTTACACATGACACACCAACTAAAAGCTGGAGATTATGCAAAGCTTTTATGAAGATTAGTGCTTTTTGATCCTCAGTCAAATAAATTACTCAGTTATACGGTAGCCAAAATATACGGCAACACTTTTTCAATGACTCTGTAAACTGGTATTTTAATAAGTTGACAACTTAAGGAACTTTGGAATTACTTATGGAATATTTCAATGGACTGATGACTTTGACATTAGGAAATTATTTTAAACAAAAAAATCCCTAGATTTTAAAATAGAAAAAGTAAATAAGAGCTTTTCAAAACTCATTTCAAGTCATTTTTGATTAAAAACTGTTAAAAATTTGTTGCTCTTTAAAGAAATGCACACATGTACAAAGTCATATTTTTAAGAAAGTCACAAGACTTGTTTTAATAGCAAAAAAGTTATCTTTTGTATGTCAAGAATTATTAATAGTCAAATTTAAGAGTTAAATGGTGAATTAATGTCTTCATAAATCAATATAGAATCTGCTGTAAAACCAATTTATACATGAATTTTTCTTACTCAACTACAGGCAGTCTATTTTGAACTTATGATGATTTTGAGAGATGCTCATGCTAAATGAATCACACATCTTTTTGTATAATGAACTCATTTTTTAGTCATTTGCTATACATCCATTTAAACACATAAATAAGCATTTTGTACATAAGCAAATCCTGTGTAGCACCAAAGACCTAACCTTGAGTTTTCCCAAATCAATGCAGCTTGTGTTACATATTACCAAAATAACTTTATAACTGCTCCTCTAAATCTAACACTGAAATATGATTAAATCAAATCCTGCTTAACAATCCATTATGGCATGCATGCAGAACCTCACACTGCACATAATACTTTCAGAAATTGCTATTATCTAAATATAGTGTTTGTTTATTTTTTGTCATTTCACATGTGAGCTTTTTTGGGGCTGGGATTAGAAGTGTGATCAAAGATCATATATCAGATGTTGTAGAGTGGGAAAAGAAGCTAGTTAAAATTCTGCTGCTCTTTGCAGAAGGAAAAATGAATCAGTCTATTTCAACCTTTCCAGTCCTTTCCAGTAGAAGCAATTACAGAATGCAAATATTTGTAAACCATATATATTTATGAATTTCAATATTATTTTCAAACCCAAAATTATATATAAAAAATCAATATATCTTTCTTATTTACAGTGAGTAGCTGCTCAAACAAAAGGAAATAAAAGTCCAGAAGTATCATTTATTTTTTACAAACTGCCTTTTAATTTCTACCTGAAAATTAACTTTAAGCACTATTTCCCTATGATTTCAACACTTACTTCATGAGTTTTATTTTTCTCTCCATGGTATGTCTTTATGTAAAGAAGAAATATTTCTATTTAGAAGATATTGTACTGCTATATACAAAGTTTGTGATCAAATTCCTCTTTGATTTTCATTTTATGTTATGATACATACGTTAGTGAAAGGATATAAATGACTATATCTCATTTGATATTGTTTTTAATGAAGTCTTCAGATTTATAGCACCTAAAAGCATGCATAAAAATTCATGCAAATATTCTAAAAATATTATCAAATATAAAAACTTTACTGAAATTTGTCTTGCACATATCATTTACATTTAAGCATAAGGAGCAAAATCTACAGCTCAGTAACAAGTCAAGGTCAACGGATGGATTTATGCTGTAAGGAAGATCTATATCAGCTGAGAATCAACTTTGTCATCCTGTTAACAAAAATCTTACCTACATAGAAAATTTAGTATCATCTTTTTTCTTATGTACTCCTTCCAGACCAAATGACCATCTGTCATTAGATCAACACCTTACTTAGTCTTGGCAGGGAGGGAAAGAGATCGTTTTTGACTGTCTAAGGAATCTGAATCTCAAAATATTCAAAAAGTAGGATACACAAACTGTAAAATGAAAACGACATACACAATGAATTAATGGAAGGATAATAATAACAACAGAACAAACAACAACAATAATAATAGCTTTGATGTTTCTTTAACAAGGACTAATAGTATCTAAGTAAAAAAATAATAATTTTTCAGTATGCTTCTAACAGCATGGAAAACAATCTTCTGCAATTCTGTTTAGAAGTTCACTTCATTATATTAAATATAATCACAGTAAACCAGAGATACTTTCTTGAAGGGACAGTATTGTCATTACTATTACTTATGAAGTTGAAGCTAATATGGTATTTAGACATTATTCAGGTATCACTGAAGTCACTTCAAAAATTTCTCATTGATTTAAAGGGACTTTGAGTTAACTGTTCTTTTCCAGCTGTTCTCGATTCTGCCTTGCTGGGAATTTAGCAGCTCAGTGCAATAGACAACCCTACTTTTTAGTGCTGCATAGCAATACTATTCTTGTGAACGTTAATTTCTATCATAGTGTTTTACAATTTTTTACCTATGTTGATTGCAGTAGCTGAAGGATGGTGAAAAAGTAAATAAAATAGCTATCTTCACTGAAATTGTTAAATGTTTTCAGTCTCTGTGTATCAGTACAATCATCAGCATCAATAGAAACATATGAAAGCATAAATATGGGTGCCTATCAGACACAAAGAAACCATGTTGCTTATTTCAAAATGTAGAAACTTAGAATGTGTAATGAGGTGATGATTCAAGTACAGCAGAAATAGACCCCTTTATTGTATCCTAGGGAATTGGCTGATGCAGTTGCCAAGCCACTCTTCATGACATTTGAAAAGTCATGGCAGTCAGGTGAAGTCCCTAGTGACTGGAAGAAAGGGAACATCATGCCCATTTTTAAAAAGGGTAGAAAAGAGGACCTTGGGAACTACCAACCTGTCAGCCTCACCTCTGTGCCCACCAAGATCATGGAAAAGATCCTCCTAGAAGATATGCTGAGGCATATGGAGGACAGGAAGGTGATTCAAGACAGCCAGCATGACTTTACTAGGGGCAAGTCCTGCCTGACCAACATAGGGGCTTTCTACAATGGAGTGACTGCATCAGTGGACAAGGGAAGAGCCACGGATGTCATCTATCTGGACTTCTGCAAGGCCTTTTTCACCATCCCCCACAACACTCTTCTCTCCAAGCTGGAGAAATAAGGGTTTGATGGGTAGACTGTTCAGTGGATAAGGAATTGGCTGGATGGTCACATCCAGAGAGTCATGGTCAACAGCTCGATGTCCAGATGGAGGAAGGTGATGAGTGGTGTCCCTCAGGGGTCTGTGCTGGGACCAGTGTTGTTTAATACCTTCCTCAATGATATTGACAGTGGCATTGAGTGTACCCTCTGCAAGTTTGCTGATGACACCAAGCCGAGGGATGCAGTGGATATGTCAGAGGGATGGGATGCCATCCAGAGGGACCTGGACAAGCTGGAGAGATGGGCCCAGGTGAACTTCATGAGGTTCAACAAGGCCAAGTGCAGGGTCCTGCACCTGGGCAACAGCAACCAGTGGTACCATTATAGGCTGGGAGAAGACACACTAGAGACCAGCCCTGTGGAAAAAAGACTTGGGGGTACAGGTGGATGAAAAGCTGGACATGAGCCACTAATGCTCAGTTGCAGCCCAGAAGGCCAATCACATCCTGGGCTGCATCAAAAGAAGTGTGGTCAGTAGGTCGAGAGAGATGATTCTGCCCCTCTACTCTGCCCTGGTGAGACCTCACCTGGAGTACTGTATCCAGCTTTGGAGCCCCCAACACAAGAAGGATGTGGACCTGTTGAAACATGCACAGAGGAGAGCTACAAAGATGATTAGAGGGCAGGAATACCTCTGCTATGAAGACAAGTTGAGAGAACTGGGTCTGTTCAGCCTGCAGAAGTGAAAGCTCCAGGGAGACATTATTGCGACCTTCCAATGCCTGAAAGGGGCCTATAAGAAGGCAGGGAAAGAACTATTCACAAGGGTATGTAGTGGCAGGCGAAGGGTAATGCCTTTAAGCTAGAAAAGGGTAGATTTAGGTTGGATATTAGAAAAAAAGTCTTTTAATATGCAATTAATAGATCACTGGAACAGGTTTCCCAGAGAGGTGGTGGAGGCCCCATCCCTGGAGACATTCAAGGTCAGACTTGATGGGGTTCTGAGCAAGCTGACCTAGTTGGAGACTTCCCTGCTTATTGCAGTGGGGTTGAACTAGATGACCTTTGGAGGACCCTTCCAACTCAAACCATTCTATGATTCTATAATTATATGATAATTTATTTCCAACAACAACAAAAGTTTAACGTAAATGTCTTTTGAGAACATGAGAATTTTTTTTATGTACTGTATTATAAATAAGAATATTTTGCCTAAGAAGAGAGGAAAAGTTTTTTACTAGCATCAGCTTGTAGACATATTCTGATTAAAATATTTTCATCTGGAGACTGCAAAGTTACTCGGCAATTGCATACACTTTCTTTGCTTCCATCTTGCTTTGAGGCTTCAAGACTTACTAATAAGAATGCACATAGAATTAATTTGCAGACCAGTAGATGGCTAGTTCCTCCACAGAGACCAAAAAGTAGTCTGTGTCAGGGCTTGCACAATATGAATACAAAAGACACCACTTTCTGCAATTACAATACTTGAAGATATCCTACAATGCATCAAGAATTGCCCCTATATAACCTGTCAAGCCCTTGTTCCAGAGGGACAGCTTTGTCACAGATTATACTAACTATAATTGTATGTCACATGAAAAACCATAGCGTCTTGTTATAACTGGGTGTTATCACGCAGTTGCTTAGAGGTAAGGAAGGTGACATGAAAGCTTGAGATGATCAGGACTTTGTTTACCATGACAAGTCCCAGAGGCTTTGCTTTTATAACAAGGTTGATGAACTCCCAAGGCAGATTTTAGGAAAGAGTTGAGCAACACTGCTTAAAATACAAAATGCCAAAGATATTTGCACAAGGGAACAGTCATCTGTGCTGTCCTATTGACACAATGCCACATATATAGGTACACTCTACTAGTTTTTTATTTGCAGGTACAATGTTTTGCTGATCTTTACACAAGACCACAATAGAGCCTTTAGCCTTATACATTGCTGTATTTGGGATAGAGGCTGCACAATCTATTAAGATATCCTGGCCTCCATCCCAGAGGCAAAGACAGACAAAGACTATAAAAGGTGTTTCTGTTGTGGTCACATTAATTTATCGTCTTTGTTCCAGGACTTCCTGCTGTGGATTAAAAAAGACAAAAGAGCTCTCTTCCCCATCCATGCAAAGCCAGAAAATCTCTACTTGCCTTTGAGACACATTGTTTCAACATGTGGACCATTCATTTCTCAAACAATTTCTCATATAGGGCATGGTATTCTTAATGCCTCCAGAATAGGAATTCTGGCATCCACTCTTTCCTTTAAGGTAAATTTTGCAGGTGACTGATGAAGAACCCTAATCCTTGGAGTCCATCGACTAATTTAAAACCCTTTGGGTCCTCATTATAAGGAAGGGTCACATGAGCCATAGCAGAAGGAGATAAATGGCTTCAATCACAATGTTAAGTGCTATCTTGATGTCAGAGTTGCAAAATGATAGCTGAAGATTCACATGATGAGTGGCCTTTCATAAAGATGTGGTGACATAGCTGTAGGGTGAGGCAAGCAATCTGCAAGTAAAGAAGACCTACATAAAAGACACACAGAGTTATAAGACAGCTATTGCTGCTGGAAAGCTATGATGTAGTGGCCGTTACTGAAACTTGGTGGGAATAATCCAATGGCTGGAGTGTGGCTATCAATGGATACAAGCTGTTCAGAAGGAACAGGAGAGGAAGGAGGGGTGAAGGTGTTGCCCCCTGTCTTAAGAATTGGATAGGGTGTGAAGAGATGTCCCTAAAGAATAACCAAGAGCAAGTTGAAAGTTTATGGGTAGGAATAAGAGACCAAGGCAATAAGAGAAACCTTGTGGTTGGTGTCTACTACAGACCACCCGATCAAGGGGAGCCTTTAGACTAAGCCGCCTTACTCCAGCTACAGGAATCATCACGATCATGAGCTCTTGTCCTGTTGGGGGATTTCAACCACTCCAACATCTGCTGAAAAAAAAACACAAAGNCCCCCCACCCCCTCCATGAGCAAGAATGGTAAACTAGTAACAACAGACTAGGAGAAGGTGGAGGTTCTCAACAACTTTTTGCTTCAGTCTTCACTGACAACCTCTCTCTTTACATCTCCCAAGTTGAAGGACCACAAGATGGGGACCTGGGGGACAAAGTCCCTCTCACTGTAAGTGAAGACAGAGTTTGTGACCACCTGACAAACCTGAACATACACAAGTTTATGGGACCTGATGAGATGCATTTCAGAGTCCTGAGGGAATTGGCTGATATAGTTGCCACGTCACTCTCCATGATATCTGGGAAGTCATGGCAACCAGGTGAAGTCCCTGAAGACTGGAAAAAGGGAAATATTACACTAATTTTTAAAAAGGATAGAAAAGAGGACCCTGGGAACCGTGGACCTGTCAGTCTCACCTCTGTGTCTGGAAAGATCATGGTACAGATCCTCTTAGAAGCTCTAATAAAGCACACGGAGGACAAGAAGGTAATTTGAGACAGCCAGCATGGCTTTACTAAGGGGATGTCCTTCCTGATCAATCTAGTGGCTTTCTACAAGGGAGTGACCACATCAGTGAACAAAGGAAGAGCTACAGATGTCATCTGTCTGGACTTCTGCAAGGCCTTTAACGTAGTCCCAGACAACATCTTTCTCTCTTTAAATTGGAAAGATATGGATTCAATGGGTGGACTGTTCAATGAATAATGAATTGGCTGGATGGTCGCATGCAGAGGGTAGTTATCAATGGATTGATGTCCAGATGGAGATGGGTGAAAAATGATATCCATCAGGGGTCCATACTGAGACCAGTGCTGTTTAATATCTTCATCAATGATATAGATAATGGGATTGAGTGTACCCTCAGCAAGTTTGCAGATGACACCAAGCTGAGTGGTGCAATTTACATGCCAGAAGAACAGGATGCTATCCAAAGTGACCTAGACCAGCTTGAGAAGTGGGCCCATGTGAACCTCAAGAGGTTCAACAAGGCCAAGTGCAAGGTCCTGCACTTGCATTGGGACAATCCCCAGTATCAATATAGGCTGGGAGGTGATGTGATAGAGAGAGCCCTGTGGAAAAGGACTTGGGGGTGCTGGTGGGTGAAAAGCTGAACATGAGCCAACAATGCACACTTGCAGCTCAGAAGTCCAATCACGTCCTAGGATACATCAAAAGAACTGTGTCCAGCAGATCAAGAGAGGTGATTCTCCCTCTCTACTCTGCCCTTGTGAGACCTCACCTGGAGTACTGTGTCCAGCTCTGGAGCTCTCAACACAAGAAGGAAATGGACCTGATGGAGCAGGTCCAGAGGAGGGCCACAAAAATTGTCAGAGGGCTGGAGCACCTCCCTTACAAAGACAGGAATGTCATTCATGTAATGTGTGCCATATGCTATATAATGTTCAGTAAATTCAATGGGGCATGTTTGTCTTCATGATGTGTGAGAAAAGAAAATTTCCTAGTAAGTTTAATTCTTCTCAGTGAAAGCATAAATGAATACAAGCATTCACTCAACCTGGACCTTTTCTAGATAATTTAATAACTCTCAAATCTGAAAGCTTCCTTACTTTAGGGTTTGACTCTCAGTTTTAACCAGCAATTCCTGCTTCAGTGCATGTTTCTTCAATGTTATCAATGATTTTTTTTTACTGTAACAAACCCAGAAAACAGAAGGAATCAGTGTCTAGAATGATAATATTCTATCAGTTTTCCCTTTTTTACATAAAGATTAAGGACAAAACATTTTACACTGTTTTTTCTCTATATTTCAGAGCATAGAGAATGTGTATTGTTAAAGCAGTGACCTTCACAGGCAGGACAATTGGCTTTTTTTTTTTTTATATTCTTGAAAGATGAAGGTTGGGGTGTTTTGTGATTCAGATAACCTTCATTCACAGCTAGTTAACTAAGTATTGGATTTTATAAAGAAATTAAGACACCAGGCATTCGGATTAGTAGTGTTTGCCATCATTCATACTCAATAATTGAGGTCACAGGGATTATAAACTCTAATGTGTCAAATTGAATTCACCAGCAACAATCTAAAATCCTTTAATTATCTGCTTTGGGGGCAATGGATTAACTAGAGCCTGTCAGTAACAAATA
>VYZX01029351.1:6828-22251 GCA_013401335.1 Brachypteracias leptosomus | reverse complement strand
AAGTTTACCATCGTTTGGTTTGGTTTTTCTTCAGAGAAGTCTCTCTGTTTCCAGATGGCATTCACTTACCTATTGCTTTCACTTGAGTTTCTAAGTGTTCATGCTCTGCATGGATTGTGCTTTCATTTGAATGTGTGCCTGACTTCCATTTTCTGTGCTTTGTTAGTGTGTTACTTCTCTATTCAGTTGTGGCTGCAGTGAATTTTTTCTTAAGAGCTTCTTCCATGGTGTTAATGTCACATGTGCAATTTATTTTAGGATTCCTTTTTACTATTGATAATATTCACTTACCAGCTATGTTGAAAGTTTTCTCTGGTAGAATACTCTATGTTCTGAAAGGATGTATTCAGCAGAAAGTAGAAAAAGAGAGGAGGAATTCTGAGACAGCATCAGAATTTTCACTGTCAGAACGGTTTGTATATCAATGTTTACAAATATGGGGAAAAAAAGACTATTACTATTGCAGGGAAACATATAAAATAGATTTAACTACAGATGTATGTAGTGATACATGAGTATGTACATATATCATTCTATAAATGCATACTTACATACATATATTTGTGATGCTTCCAATCACATTGATGCCATAAACTTTAATGCATGTCTTCCTTTTTTGGCTTCCACACAAAGTATAACACTTTTATCTCTTTTTACTTCTAAAAAGGGCTTTTTTTCCTGTGAAAAATTAGGTAATAATTCCAGTACTGTATAAACGATTGGTCTTTTTACAGTTTTGTTCCTGTACTTGAAGAATGCTGTTGGAATGACCAGTGATTTTCCAGACCTCCAATAGTAAGAGAGCAAAGGGGTGGCCTAATTTCTAGAGGGACAGACGGAAAAGGATGCGTGTAGCTACACTATTCTGCCAAGCTGGAGCAATTTCAGGGCACAGGAGTTAGGGATATCTGGGACAGCAGCAAGGCATCACTTGTTCAAGTTGACTTCCTACTGTTTGGTAGTGAGGAAGCCCAGAGGTTAGAAGAAATTTCTGTGTATCTGCTAGGCAGGAGGTTTTTTTGTGTTCTCGAGTTGGCTATTACAGCTATTTGGGCTGGCAGCTTTCTACTGCTGGCAGCAATAAGATGCAGCTGTTCACGTTAGATGTTAGCACTGATGATCATTGTCCGTTTTCCTTCCATAAATGTGCTGAAACTCCAAGTAAATTGTAGAAAAATAGCACATACTTTGTTTAAAAGACAGTTTATAGAAATTTTTAATTTGTTTGGGGTTTTTTTACATTTATGTTTAACTATACAAACAAAATACCTCTTGTGGGAATACGAAGAACTTCACAGGGCTTCCATATAGATACAAAAGCATCACATTTCATCTTCTCTTTGTCCTTTTTAGAGAATGCCAATGGTTTCTTGGCTTGAGATCCCTCACTGCCTTCCAGGTGGCAGTGCTGCACCATATTTAGCAGTTCCATAAAGCCTGCAGATTCATGTTTACAAACTTCAAGGAAATGTCAGAACGCAACACCATCAATGCACAACATTTGAAGAGGGGGCGGCCAAAATTCCAGTCCTTCATCACTAGCTACATGACGATGGGAGGCATTCACTGCTTCTTGTCTTAGTGTCAACAGCAATGAAGTCACACGAGATGTGGGAGAAGAACGTGCCAAGCAAGATAACAGCTTCCTACTTCACACAAGCCAATAATAGCTTGGTGGAGAGATGAGAAAATAGTTTGTTTTCAGCTGCTTCACTACTCTGCAGGAAATGACTCCAATGAAAATTGCTTCTTTTTCTACTGCTTCCTACCCTTGCTTATTAGGTAGTGGCTTAGGGAAACACTCATTATTCTTTCTCCTTTTCATGCCTTAACATTCAATTAAGAATCAAAGGTACTTTAAAGCACATTTAAAACATCTCAGAATTATTGCTTACCTTTCCTATCTTTAGATTCAGAGTTAAAATTCATTCTGCAGCCATTTTTCCCTCATTCAAGTTGGCATATACTTGCAGTTATTTTTCAACCTTTTTTGAGTTGCTGGATATAACAAAATAAGATTTCCCATCAGATGTGTTCACTCTTTTCCAAAACACACTCAGCTGACTAATGCTGGTGATTTGTTACAGCTATAGTTTTACTGAAGGATCAAAGGGCATTTTCACCTCGTAGGTTGGATTGTGTGCTCTGGATGTGCCTCTCAATGCATGCCAAAATAAAGCCTGGGGATGCAGCATTCTTTCTAGCACTTTGCTTTCTGCTGGAAGACATTCTGGTCTGCAGAGTGGTGATCTGCATGACAATCCAGTTGTCAGGTTATAGACAAGCAATGAGTCTGAAAAAGTCCTGCTTGAAAGATGTGAAACTAAAGCTCCCTGACATTTTTTCAGTAAGCAGAAGAGAAGAAAATGCAACAGGTGAAACTAGATAGAGAGCTATGAAAAGGACTGTCTTCATACGCAACTCTCACATTACCTCTTAGGGAATTGTTTTTCTGGAAGAGCATGGGAGACAATGAAAAGGAGACATGTTCAGCAGAATTAGTCTCTCGGACAAAACTAAGCATGATTATTGAATAGTCAGAATGGTTTGGGTTGGAAGGAACCTTTAAAGTCCACTCCCCTTGCCATGGGCAGGGACATTTTTCAGTAGATCAAGTTGCTCAAAGCCTCATCCAATCTGACCTTAAACACTCCCAATGATGGGGTATCCACAACTACTCTGGGCAACCAGTCTCACCACCCTCATCATAAAGAATTTCTTTGCTGTTTCCAACCTAAACCTACCTCTTTCAGTTTAAAACCACTGCTCCTTGTCCTGTCCCTACATTAGTAAAATATCCATCCCCATCTTTCTTATAAGACGACATCTTTAGGTATTGAAAGGCCTCAATAAGGTCTCCCTGAAGCCTTCTCTCCACCAGGCTGAACAATCCCAATTCTTTATAGGTGTTCCAGCCCTCTGATCTTTTTTGTGGGCCAATTTAGGACTTGTGCTAGCAGGTGTATGTCTTTCTTGTAGTGGGGACCCCCAAGCTGGATGCAATAGTCCAGGTGATGTCTCAGAAGAACAGAGTAGAGAGAACAAATCACTTCCATTGATCTTTCAAGAGGGAATAGGAAGCAGGAGAGAAGTACAAGCCTTGCATGGAGTTCCTGTCAGTTCAGCAGTGTCTTTCTTACTAGATCCTTATAGGATGGACAGATGCTCTGCTATTAACTGAAGTGTGTGAGTTTCCAGTTTTGAGTGTAAGACTAACCTGTGTGCAACCAGTGCAGCACTAATGGTCATGTCAACAGTATACTCTATATTTCTGTGTTGACTTTGTGATCCTCATAGTTCAAATTCTAGAGTGGTTTTGGATTAAAATTTTTATCCCCTCTGCAATGATTCAGCATTTGTTGAACTTCTACAATTTTTTTTTTGTTGAAGTTGCATTTCTTCTTTATTATGTTTAGAGGTAAGACAGGGTCTTAAAAATTCCAGTGTTCTGAACAGCAGATGGCAAACACATTGAAGCAATACTTCCATAATATTGGAAGTATTTTCCAGCATATTACATCACTCATTTCTCTTCCAGTCAATATATCCTGAATCCTCCACACCCAAGGAAATCCCCAAAGCAGACTGTTCCTACTACTGGGAGTAAATTGCCAGAAATCCCACTCAATGTAGTAAAGATCTTGAGATAAGCAGAGAAATAAGACCATCTTGAGAAGAGAGGAAGCTGCTTATTGTAACTAAGATGACACGTCTTACAGGAATCATTTAGTTGACAGGGTTTGTAATGGAAGAAAATCTAAATTGAAGGTATTTTGTGAATTAAATTGAAGACACAAGGTCAAATTACAACAGTTGCTGCTGTGAGATGTTAAGGAACAATACTTTATCAATACTGTTTTGTAATGGCTTTCTTTTTGTTTCTCAATATTAGCCTTGTGCCCTCAAAAAGGAGATACGGTAGTGTAGTGGGTCTGTCTGAGCTGATTTTCCTCATGCAGCCCTAGGACCCAGAGAGTGTTGATAACACACACCTTTGTTATGACTATCAGTGCTCACATGACACCAAAGGTACGGGGGGGGGCAAGATTTGGGAGGGGATACAACCTGGNAGTAGCCTGAAGCAGCAGCTTAGCTAAGACAAATTCTAGAGTGATTTGGGATTAATAATTTTCTCCTATGGGTAATGCTTCATTCCTGTTACATTTGTGCTCTGCTGCTTTAGGTATCTGTGAGTTTCTTTAAAGCTATTACTTCTTCACTATTGATAATCAGAGTTTGCCCAGAGCAGCTTGAAAAGGAACCCAGAAGAAAAATCAAGCTAAAACCTCAACAAATCACCATTCTCCCATTATGTTGTCCCTTCCTTAAGGACACTCCAGAAAGTATAGACTTTGTGTCTGAAAATTCTGTAAACAAGAAGTGATTGATGCCATAGGCTTAAACACTACTGTTTGAATTTTACTCAGCCCTGTTAATAACGTGTTGAAATCAATAGATTACTCCCATTAAAAAAAAAAGAATTTTCAAAAAGAAACATTAAGAAAGAGACAAATTTATTTTGTTGTGTTTTAAATATGTAGTTAAAATTTAAAAATTGAAAAGGGTAAAGAATAGCACCCAAAGAAGATTGGAGCTGGTTCCTAACAGCTCAGTTCTCAGCTCCAATGTGAAGTGTACAAGGTCCATCCATACAAGAAGATACAGCCCCTAAAAGAAACATGTTGTGTTGCTTTTGCAGCCAGGTCAAGGAGCTCTTCACTAATCTGTGCCATGTCACCTTGGACAATCTGATCATCAAGAGACACTTGTCCCTGGTATCTCCCCACCATTTATGTGCACACGTGCTATTCCAAGACAAGAGAAAGCAAGATGGGAAAACAATAACCTCTACAGACTGCTGGGAACCTCAGGGAAGATGAACAAACTAGTGTTATAGTAAATAGTAATAAATTTAAATAAAAATAAGGAAGAGGAATTTAAAAAATAACTTGAAGGATAAATTCTTACATTACGGAGAAGGAGATTGTCTATTA
This sequence comes from Brachypteracias leptosomus, assembly GCA_013401335.1. Taxonomy (NCBI): domain Eukaryota; kingdom Metazoa; phylum Chordata; class Aves; order Coraciiformes; family Brachypteraciidae; genus Brachypteracias; species Brachypteracias leptosomus. The sequence goes on along the minus strand of VYZX01029351.1, from coordinate 17,257 downwards.
AAATGATGGGTTTAGAATTTTATTAAAAATAGAGTTGAATATACTGGTATTTATTAAGCTGTTTTTCACCAGAAGTGTTTCAATAAATGAGAGATCGCTATCTATCTTGAGAATAATTTTGATAAAATGGGAAAAAGTAAAATTATGCCTAGTGCTTCAAAAGTTTTCCACTTGCAGAAAAGACAATGACATTTTTTGAAGCTAAGATAGACACCAAGTAAGGCCAACTAATCGTTTATGAGATTGCCAAAATAGAGATTACATTTCCTGATATTATTAATATTAAAAGCAGCAGAAATCATATGAAATAAAAGTTCACCTATAAGCCACTGTCCTGGGCTGGACCAGGAGGGAGTTAATGTTCACCAGCAGCTGGGAGAGCCCCCAGATGGGATAAACACCCCAACCAGGCAATGGGATGCTTGCTCCCCGATGACATCATGGCCACTATAACTGTCCTTATCTCAACCCATGGGGTTTTCACCCTTTTTCCCTCCCCATTCCCCTCCCACAACACTGGGGAGGCTGGGGGGAGCAGTGGCGGTCGCTAGAGGTTAACCCACAACAACCACTTCTATGAAATCTTGGAATTATACTCCTTAAGAGAAATTTTATAAGAAAAAAAATGGTACTTCCCTAAATGAACTTTCATAGTCTGTTAGAACTAAATTTACATGAAGTCTATATACAAGCTTTTAAAAATTATTCTAATGCTTCTTTTCCATGACTAGTTCATTGTAATATCCAATGTTGCTTCATACATTTCCTTCTGACCAAACTTCTAAGCAACCTCTTATAAATGAATTTCCTTGAACTTGGAAAAAGAGGTAAGCTACAGAAACTTATAAAAAACCTCCACAGCTGATGACTTTTTAAACTAGTTAAACATTCAAATATTTTTGTTGATTATTTGAATAAAAACATCTGAGATAGAGCTTTCAATATGAAATGTTTTCAGTGGTATCTATCTGCTACCTTCGTATCTCACTAGTCCTTTTGCACCCTGTCTACCCTGTTGCCTCTAAGCTGTTATTCTCTAATTCTCCCGAGTCCAAAATAAATGTGTTTATTTAAATACTGTACTGTGAGAAAAACTGTGGAAATGATTTTTTTTATCACTGGCTTCATCAACGCTTGCATCAAAATACCTTTTCTCACTATTACCAGTTCTGTATTTCAATGTCTACTGTGGAATTATATGATAGGAGTAAAATGCATTTAAGATGATAGTTGTTCCTGTAAATTCAGCTTAGTTGTAGCAACTGAAAAATCTTCTTGTCTAACAGCTTATCTGTGACATAAGCTACCATATTAAAAGTCTAGGCAGAAACTAATCTATAATTACAGAATTAGGCAAAACCACATTACTTTTTAAATTTTGCACTATCTGCAGCTGGGAAAATGAAAATAAGTGATCTGCCAGCAAGATTTACTTTTTTACCATTTTAAGTAATTGTCAGTCTACTTTACTGTCAACGGTGGGAATTTTGGTTTGTCACAGAAAAAGTTTGATTGTGAAAGTTGGAGCTTGTCTCTGATGGCATTTCTTTTCATGACTGTAGTTGTCATTTAGAAATAATTACTGTACAATGGAGTATTTGGGGTTCAGAAAATACATCTGGTCTTTAAAACTACATGGGAAGGATTATTGACAGGTGTCATGTTTAAATTTATGAAAAAATAGGTCACATTTATGTCCTTCTGTTTATACTGAAATCCATCAGATTCTTAGAAAAGTGAAGCATCGTTAGCAAAATACTATTGGACTCTGGACCTTCATAAAATAATCTTACCATATATATTATGTGAGTTAGCTTTTTCATGAAGTGTAGTCTCTCTGCAAATTATCTGAGATCTTGAAGTTCTCTCAAAATTAATCTGCCATTTGATTTATTACGAGATAATTTAGTGCATGTCTGCATCAGCAGAGCACTTGGCTCCATGATTGCTACTTTCAGAACTGGAAATGGAGGGAAATGCCGTGAAACTCTGATGTGCTGAGTTTATTGGCCTGGACACAGAATCCCATAATCTATATTCCTTCCCAGTGTGATCTGGCACGTTCCACAGTGTTGCGTTGCTATAAACATTTACCAAATCATGGCAGCTGTAGCTTGGATTCTTCTGCATCACTGCTCAATATGATATCTTGAAGATCGATTGACTGAATTATATGTGGACTCTTTATAAGACTTCATTACTAATATAAAGTATCCAACTGTTGTTGAGGTAATGTAATATAATATATTGAAGGAAATTTTTCAAAATAGAGAAGAAAAATGAGAAGAGAAACATGATGATATCATGAAGGCCAAGGGGAGGTCAAGAAGTTGAGATTAGGTCTTATACTTTTGATATTGTTTGTTGCTGTGATTGTTTATACCAGTAAGACTTGGTAGTATATTCTGGGAAAATTAATACAGATAGATAATGAATGTGAAGAAAGCAGATTTAGTTCTCATACAAGTGAATTTCTGCACTTGATCTGATACAGACTAAGTAAGGAAAAGTTTGAAATCTAGTTCATTTGAAGACAATATTTTCAAGGTTTTAAAGTGAAAGCATGCAGTGCAATAAAACTTATAAAAGGATATTTAAAGATTCATCAAGAAGTAAATCACAGCAATTTCTACTGATTCTCAGAATGCTTGTACTCTATCATCTTACAAGAATAAAGGTTTTCCTTAAAAACATGGCAAAACCTGTCAAATAACAATTTCTAATATTGTTCATAATTTAAAAAATCTACAAAATGCCTCATATAACAGTAACAGAATTGCTTACCTTTTCAGCAAGTTATGCAGACTGATACTGGAAATAAAGGTATGTGAACCAAAACCATAATCTAGATATGACGATTTTATGTCTATTCCACTACTGTGTTTAAATATTTCACAACACTTGTAGGTTCACACTTAAGATCTAGTTACTGTAGCTCACCAAGTTCTCATGCACCTGTTTTGAACTTACTGTAATCCATAGTATTTGCAATGTTACTGAACAATTTTTCATTTCTGGCTAAGCTGAATTAATGATTTGTCCTCCTCCTTTCCTTTCAGAGAATTCACTTTTTTTTTTTTTCCTTTTTTTTTTTTGGATTGATTGCATCTGGTAATCTGTAGACAAACTGAAGTAGCTAGTAAGAAAAAATTCCTAACCTGACAAACAGAAAATTTAGTAGTGGCAGCTGATGCCAGCTTCATTTTGGCACATCCTTTGTAGTAAGCCCTGGTGCTCCACAGCAAGCAAACAGGGTAGCTTTATAGAAATGAATGGTGAGGGAAGAGGAAAAAAAACAAAAAAAACAAACAATAAACCCCTCTCCCAAAACAAACAAACGAAGAAAACTCCCAAAACCCCAATAATATCCTAGTTACACAATTTGATTATGCAGGAAATTCTCTCAGCTCTGCCATTGAAATTCTTCATGTATGAGCATTTAAATGAGCAAAACAACCCTTAAAAATATTCTTAAAGTGGGGTACAAAGAAGAAATAGAATTTCACCTCTAACTTGCCTAAAATATTAATAGATAACTTCTCCCTGTGGTCATAATATTATAATTAGAATGGTCCTTATCTCATTTTTACTTCTTTTTATACTCGTTGAGTGGAGATGAAATCAAAAGTACTGAAAGAGCAGCAGCTGTTATCATGATACTTTTATTGCACAAAGAAATCAAAGGTGCAAGCAGGCTCATCATGTTTCCAGATCAGTTATTTAAAATGATGCTCCTCTGTTCTCATGTAATCAGGAGTGATTCTGCCCAATCAGAACACCCTCATACCTCCTGAAATGGATTTTAGAAGGGTTTCAGCTGTGACCAAAGATACAAATAGATTCAATCTTCAGAAAACTCTGAAATGGAAAAATATCTTTCTGTTTGAAACCCATTGTTTTGTTCTAAGCCACGAGTCCTTTATTGTTATATTGATCTCAGCATTGCATCCATAGGTTAACTTTAGTCTCTTCTGTGTAATGCATTTAACATTTTAAATAATTTTTACAGAGCTCACATTTTGTTCAGACTGAAGGATCTGAATTTGGACTATTTTAGCTTACCATAGGAAATCTAATATGATATTACTCATTTAAAGTGGCATGTAGTAGTACCACACAAATGAATACACTCTATAGAAATAAGTGAGTTTTAAGCTAGGAAAGGATAGATTTAGGCTGGATATTAGAAAGAAGTTCTTTAATATGAGGGTGATAGATCAGTGGAATGGGCTGCCCAGAGAGGTGGTGGAGGCCCCATCCCTGGAGTCATTCAAGGTCAGGCTTGATGGGGCTCTGAGCAGCCTGACCTAGGTAGAGATGTCCCTACTTGTGTAGGGAGGTTGGACCAGACGACCTCTAGAGGTCCCTTCCATCTTAAAACTTTCTATGATTCTATGATTTGAATGCAGATATTTGGCCTGAAATATTAATTATGAACAGATGTACGTGAAGCCACTCTGCTCTGGGAAGATAAGGTACATGAAAGTAATATTGTTGATATAATAGGTAAAACAAACAAAATCAGATCCATTCAGAAAATGAAGCTAGTAACACTAACTAATGGAGGATATTAGGAAAGGAATCTTTTAAAAGGAGACAGAGTGAAAGAATTATTCCAAATTTTAAGAAAACATAGACATTTTGACACATGAGACTCCTCTATCTTGTCTTAACAAATTTATTACAGTTAGCTGGGGTTTTGTTCACCTTTCTAAATACTGTGTCAGTGCAACTGCATGACTATATTGAAATATTTTATTGGAGGAAAATAACTTGATCAGTCTCTAATAAGCTCAGTGTCAGATAGGACTTAGCAGATTTAAAAACAATGAACTGCAAAGATGCAAAAGTGCTGGTAGAACTGAATCAGGCATGCAGTGCATACTCTACCAACATTGTTTCATGACCTGGGGAACTGGCCTCTTTAAATATGTAAATTGAGACTGACAGAATTAACAGAATTTGCCTTTAAAATTTTATTGGAAAAGTTAGAGTGGCAATCCAGTCTACAGACTACCTGGCATGTATCTGCAACAGCATGCCTAAGAAAGGTTGGGCAACATTCACTCCAAGGTGCATTCCTCACTAAGTAATGAGGACTAGTCGCCAAATGGAGGAATAAGTGACTTAGATTTTACTGATGTAAATGTTTATTTAACAATCAGATGCAGGAGGTGGTTCCTAGTACACCAAACAGCCCCACTGGAGGGAAGCAACTTGCCTTTTAGATGAAGAGGAAATATGAAACCCATCTAAGCCCTTTAGAAGAACCTTAAGAGACCTAGGTTATAAAAGCTGAGAGCACTGAGAGCATGAGACATACACAAGATCCACAACTCCAGCTACTGTAATTTCAGGATAATGACATAAATCAGCTTAGTGAAGGAAAGAAAGTTCATTCTGTAAGTAATTTAAACAACTACTGTTTTTTCATTTCTTTGTGTTTTAATTGCTTGTGACAGTCCACTTTGGTTGTTATTAACACTTGCTAGTATTTTCATTTTTATCTCTTCTTGTTTTAAGGTAAGAAAGTAACACTACTCATTTCAGAATATGATATACCTATAAAGAATGGTCTTAAGAAATTTTAGTCTACTTACTCGACCACATGTATATGCAGTACTGGATAGATGGATGGATGGATATGTATGTGTGTGTGTATGTATGTATGTATGTATGTATATAGGGCACTTTGAAGTGCTGGCTCCTGGGCTGTGGGCCCTGAGTTGGAGTTGACCTATGGATGAGTCACAACCCAGCAGTATGTTTTGTTCCCCAAGTGGTTCCCCAAGGCCCCAGAGGCAGAACCTGGCCCACCTGTGTAAGGCTCTGCCTTCCCCCAGGTGATGGTTGTTGGGGTGGTGGGCAAGGCTAGAGATATATCAACCAGGAACCAGGTCAATCTGAGAGGTAGCAGGGGCTGGATTAGTTGGAGAGAAGCAACAGAAGAGAAAAGAAGCAACAAGTAGCTGATCAGTTTGAAGAGAGTTCCTGTTGGGGCCAGTTGGAGGAACTTCTTGTTGGGGACAGCTTGCTGAGCTCTCAGTGGTGTGTTCACAGTTTTGAGATGGAGAAGAGAAAATAGATGAAGAATAAAAGATGAAGTTATGCTGAGGGGATGTTGCTGAGTTTGGTGTTGGCCTGAAGAAGAAGAGAGCTAGCAGCACAACTGTATTAACAAAGTAGATTCCAATTTGGAGAACTTGTACATTGAGAAATGGTGCAAAGGGCAGCAATACAACATGCAGCAATGAACTGGACCACCAGTTCAAGTATAACTTTACATAGCATCATTAGGCAGTGCTGTGCCATTGGAGGCTGCCCTAGATATTGAAGATCTCCAACTGCCATCTCAGACCTTGTTCTTCACAACCCTGCTGACCTCCCACTTAGTTTTTGCTATGTCTATTTGAAGAGGCTCCCACTTCACCATTTTCAGAGTTTTTCCTTTCAGGCTGCCTGATTCCAAACCTGACTGCATTTCAGACCATTCTGGGTGAGATCCCAGGCTTTGCTGTGGAGTCCTGTCCCTTCTGACACTGTGTTCAAAGTAGAAGTAAAAGGTAAGCTCCAGTAGCAGAGCTGCAGCTGTTTCATCTGAATACTCTTGACTATGACAGAGGGAGTCTGAGTTTCACTGAACCCCTCCTTTTCTCACTGTCAAGACTTCCCTAATTCAGAAAAATATTACAGTTGATTTGAGGAAGGTTTTATTTCTTTGTAGGAATCAAGTGCACCTCTTCTAGAATGTACATATAACAATCTCAAATAACATCATGATACTCTCATGTTTGCATGGAGAGTAAATATTGGTACTTCAATTGCATTAGGATATTGATTGCTAGAATATATTAATATTGTTCAATAATGCAACTATTAGTTTTTCATGAGTATCTCCCTGTTTAGACACACATGTTTAAATTAGTTCTGTATAATGAAAATTATCAACAGTTAAATACTATCAGAAGTGCTCTACAGAAATACATAACCCTAAAACAAAGTATAGGAGAAACATTACTGCATGAACTAAAAGAAAAACATTTAAAAATTTTTCAATAAATTTCAATTCTTATTTTACTGTTAAAATTAATTTTACACTTCTTTTACCTAAAGGACCTGTTCTGGAAATTTCTCACATGTAACTGAGTACTGCACTGCACTTCCTATTAAAAAACTATCCAAATTCTAATTCCAATTTTTAGATTAAGCGAACTTTACAATTGTTTTCTAAAATGTCTATGATGCATTGGTGCATTCCTCATGGAGGCATTATTGATCAAAATAGTTACTCATTAATCACATGGGAGTGCACGGGAATTAATTAAAACACTCAAAATACTTGAGTATGAAGACTAAAAGCTTGACTAGCTTTATTAAAATGACTGCCAGGTCTCAAAGTGTTTGCTTTAATTGCAGGTAGATGAATAAGAAGATGCAGAAATGAGGACAGATAGTCTCCTAAGATATCATATAAGTAATCTATATGCAATTTTGGTCATTGCTGAGAAAATCATTAACTTGCTGGAAGACTGCATGAAGATTATGAGACTGTTTCCTCTCTTTGATTAACACATTATGAAACTAATTTATGAACACTGATGATTTGTCAAGTGCCTTTGTATACTCATTTTACTAAAAATATGTTCAATGCATATTCATCAGAAAATGCCTTTTTTAAGCCATTAAAGCTCAAAGAGAGGCTTTTAATCTTAAATTATATGATCACAGCAAAAAGTTATTTCACTAAAGAGCTGGCCACAGATGGGAGAATCAGCCTCCAGAGTGCTGGGTGGGCATGGACATTCCTCAAATTAGAAAAAAGGGCAGAGGTGACAAAGGTCAAAGAGATGTTCAAACACTTGAGGCTGGAGGATGTGGGAAAAGAGAGGAAGGCCTCTTTCTTTTTAGGTGTGGGTCCAAAGAGTACAAGCTGTGATAGTAAAACTTGTGATTCTATATAGAGGCACAAGAAGGTTTCTGGACCAAAGCTTTCATCTAAGAAGGAGAGTGATTTTGAAATGCCTACAAAGATTGCTTGTTTATGGGTGTGATGGTTTTTTGCTTATAGCTGTTTCTCACCATTGGACATTCTTTAAACCTCCCATGAAAAAGAATCTGGAGGCAAGAGAGTCCACTTGAATAAGCTTCTGAAGGCCAAAACCTGTTGAAGTAGTGGGTGACCATGGAGATAAGAGCAGCTGCTTTATGTAGACTGTTCTCAGGTGGAGGTGCCGGACAGAATCCTTGTCTCTTGGCGTGTTTCTAGTGATACTAGCATGCAGGTAAGAACATCTTAGAACCCAGTACCTTAAAATCTACAAGACCCACTTGGTTAATCTGGTGTTTTGAACAGATGTATCTCATCTTGTTTAGCAAGAAAGTAGAACTAAAGAGGGAAAGCCATTTCTGGTGGTTATCTGGTTGGGGATTTTGTATTACCACAGAATAATTAACTTAAATTTGAAAATGGAATAACCTGAAGGTGCTAGGAATGGAATTAAACCTCCTAAAATCCAGCACTATGTTGAGAAAATCTGTCTTTTCTAACTCTTTAACCTTTATTTAAACTGAGGGTCACGATGCTTTAAACACAGGTCAGTTCTAAGGGTCTAATTTATGCCCTTTACCAAGTGGAATGAATTAGAAATAGTTTAAGGAGTTGTACTGACCTCAACTGCATGGAACGTCTTGTTAATTCCCAGGTGAGTAAAGTTAGTAAAGTTGAATAATAAATTTCATTTTAAGCCTCATCTTTTTTTCTGAGGTTCCATATTAGCTATATGCAAGCTCTAACATGATGTGCAGGCTTAAAGCAGCACTTTACTATTTGACACAAACAAAATATATGGTTAAATATTTTAATTGGTTACAAGGAGCAACCAAGACACAGTGTAATAAACCATTCTAAGCATTTTAAGAAATGTCATCGGTACTCACTGAAGGTCAGAACCAAGAGACATAATGACATCAGTTGTGTGTTAAAGGATAATTATATTTTAACTCTGTGATAAGGTACTATTAGCCATGTGACCACTGTCACTAGTAATCATTCTCTTATTGTCTATGAAACTGGTGCTACATCCCCATGAGATCTATTCATACATATTTCATACAAGAATATGAAAATGGAATGATATATTTGAAGTATATGAGTGAACCCCTTAATGAAACCTTTATGAACCTTTAATTCATGAACTGTCAAGAATAAATGTGTGATTTTAACAACCTGATAAATGCTCATGAATATTTTCTGGAGACTGTATGAACATTCATTTATATGTGATTTATTGAATGTATACTCAGAAAAATAATATTCCAACATTGTGAACAAGTAAATATTTTCTTTTGGCAAAAATCCCCAACACAAAGAAAAAATGAGTTTTGGTTTGGCTTGCTTTTAAATGTAGGTGGTTCTGTCTGTGCTGGGATGTCATGTGTAACTAAAACTGAAAAATTTCTCATATAAATGCTGTCAGTGGTACAATGCAAAACAAAGATACTTCAAAGAGATGCAATGTATGAACCTTTCAGAATCCCAAATGACAAAAGGTGGTTTATTTGCTTCCTATAGAAGTAGGAAAAATCCCATATCAATTTGGTAGGATATACAAGTTTAAGAGCAATAGCTCTGATTTCTCCACAAACCTTCAGCAGTACCTCTGAAAGCCTTTTCAGAAAAGCAGTTGTTAAGTTGCTGTAAAATGGTGCAGTGGACAGAGAGAATAAGTTTATTACAAAAATTTTGAAAGACTTCTGTTGTTGTTGTTCAGTCCTGGTTATGTCATTGAAACCTATTTAGAAAATAAGAAAATGATTACTTATACCAAGTATGAGGGTATAAAGTGGAATACAGTTATTTATATTTTATACACACACAACTGTATAGGGGATAAAAAAATAATGGAGATAGAAAGACTTCTAATCTCCTAAAAGTTGCATCATGACTTCTAGCTGTTGTCTTGCTGATTGAAATTTTATCTGTAGTTGTTTCAGCTGTTGCTGAAGCTGTGATCAGCTAATAGCATTTGAATTATTATTCTTATGAGTAAATGCTCTGGAATGTCATGCATTTTAACACAATATTAATTTCTCAGAGCTCTTTTCAGAGTTCTTCTGCACCCTCTTTTTTATATATATCTGCTAAATATTCTGGTCTTGTTTTACCTTTAAGGTTTTATTTTCCCATAAGGGAGTATTGCATTTGACCATCAAATTATCATTTAGTTGGTTTGTATTTTTGCACTTGCTACTGCAGATCACACAATTGTATGTTTCAAATTAATGTACAGATATTTTACAGGTAACATAGATTAGCTGAACCTCTGGGTTTGCAACAGCTTTTAAAATAGGCAGTGTTTCCATACATATGTACTAGAAACCTTGGAGAAGACATTGTATTCAAGGAGTTGGTGACCCTAGGCAAGACATG